>JAWNZC010000013.1:577500-580000 GCA_035771165.1 Paragorgia papillata
GACCAAGGTCTAATCTGATGATCACCGTTTCAATTGTTGATCATCTGATGATCACCGTTTCAATGGACGTCACCTACGTCATAGTCCACGCATGTCGAGATTAGCACCCTCACCGGGCTCCGGCCCTACGCCCGGGCTCGGGGATTAGTATAATCGTATTCCTTTTACTATTGATGTTGATAATACTTCTGATTTACCCACACTGGAAGCCTTGAACTATAACAATATTTAATATTATCGATTACTCTTGACAATGCAATAGCCAGCGAGGTTTGGGGGTATTTGGGTCCGTTGGGGGGGGGGGGGGGGGGGGGGGGCAGTCGCGATCGAGGTAACAATGCAACTGCGCGGTGGACACATGGATGCGTAGCATGCCTATTTTTCAAACTTGTATTTACTTCTTCCATTCGCTGTTCAGCCAGTCCAACATTGGCGATTTTTTCCAATATTACCGAAGTATTACCAATGCCGTAACAATTGAACGTTTCAGCTTCATTGGTCAAATTTCTAAGCTGCCGAGTTACACTTGCAACGTTTGATGCAGATACGTTCTAAAAGAGTAACAGAACAATTATCAGTCAGGTTTTAGCAGTGAACTCTATATAAGGACTGGAACGATACCTACAAACCAAATTTTGAAGCCGTCATGGAGGCTGACATGCAGGGCGGCCCCAGTCCTCTTTATATGCAAGAAAATATTTATTTTTTAAGTTATATTTTGTTATGAACCAATTACAAAGAAATGCAAACATGCTACAGTAATAGATACTTCTTCTAAAGGCTTTTAGCAGCAAACACGTAGCTTGAATATTTGACAAAAAACACATTTTGAGTCCGAAACCGCGCGGATCTCTTGATTTTTTGTAGGGCAGCTCCAAGTGTTGAGTCAGTCGAGGTATCAAAAGTCCAGGAAAACGTCTATGAATTATCTTGACTTGAATCAAATAAAGATAGCATTAATCAGGGCTAAAGCCTACTGAAATCTAGTGGCTATAATCTGTCGAGCATATGGATGCTGACATGATCAATAAAAACCATAAATATTAAATTTTCTGAACAGTCAAAAAATCGAACAAAACACAGAAATACGAACCGACAGTGTTTTAAAGGCATCAAAGATAAAAAATATATGTGGTCTTACAATGATTCAAAAGGTATGAGGAGACCATTCATAAGAGCAAAGGCACAGCTTGACGGGGTTGCAAGAATTCATAAAATAAAGACGAATAAATATTAAATATAACCTGAATTTTCGTCAGGAGTTTCCATCAATCCAAGCAAAATTTTCCTTTCGTTTGGCAATATATTTCCTGCCTCAATCTATTTTTGCCAGCAAACATACCTCAGACAGAAAGGACAATGATTCTAATACATACTGACTTCAAAAGAAGTTCAACTACAAAAAAATTAAAAAATTCTCGCTGGGCCATTGTCTGTTTTCTACCGCTCCTTGGACGTTGGTTAGACGTTCATGTGTTGCCCCCAGCAGCCGGAAGTTTGGCTTCATCCAATCATAGGGCCGACCTTATGGAGGCATCGTTCCAGTCTTTATATAGAGTTCACTGGGTTTTAGTTAGATTATCAACGTTTTTCCGATATAATTGAACCAAAGATTCGTGCCTAGACCGAATGCATAAATTCTTAATAAGCTTTTTTAACGGATAATAACTCGTATAAACTCGTTGTTTGTATACGGCACAACTCGTAAAAATATACAGCGATACTACACACCAAAACATCTAATAAGATATATAAACTCTAAAACTTTTATTTTCTTAAAAATCGTGATGAAAATTTAGTGAAAGGCTTGTTTTAGACGAATTTTAGCTCGTTTTTCCCCTCTAATGCCGTCTGTCAATATTCCTCGCATTTTTGCCCCCTCTTTAGTCTTTATATTATGTTCTCTATGCTAACTACTGTGTCACTAACACTTCGAGAAATATCTTTTTAATTTACCGGTAGTTACCTCAGCAAATTTAGCCAGGAAAAGACTTCTGCTCCAGCAGTGTTCTTGGTCAGTAATTCTCCATTGCATAGCAACTGTCGTCTTCCATGGGTATACGCAATGAGCTTGCATAGCAACATGACGTGGACCGTAGTAACATTTCAGTGTTACTTTGTCGTCGTATTTTGCTTTTTGTACTCGGTAAATTCCATTTCCAACTAAAGTTCCAAAGGTGTAACTTTTGCATGGGACTGAATGGAAACAAAAATTTTGACTAGTTGATAAATTAGCCGTACAAGAGCAAATAGAAACAGACTATGGCGTCCTCGTGTTACTTCCAAATGAAACAAACAAAACAAACAAACAAATAAACAAACAAACAAACAAACAAACAAACAAACAAACAAACAAACAAACAAACAAACAAACAAACAAACAAACAAACAAACAAACAAACAAACAAACAAATACAGACAGACAGACAGATAAATGAAACAAACAAACAAACAAACAAACAAACAAGCAAACAAACAAACAAACAAACAAACAAATACA
>JAWNZC010000013.1:582500-680000 GCA_035771165.1 Paragorgia papillata
GTGGTGATAATGATGCTGATGATGATGATATTGAAGTTGGTGATGATGATACTGATGCTGCTGATGATATTGAAGATAGTGATGATGATGATGCTGCTGCTGCTGATGATGATATTAAAGATAGTGATGATGATGATGCTGATGCTGCTGCTGATGAATCGATGGTAATGATAATGCTGCTGTTGATGACGATGAGGATTGTGATAGTAATTGATAATGCTGCTGGTGAATTGATGGTGATGACATTGCTGCTACTGGTGAATGATAGTACCAAATATGCAGACTACTGCTAGTACTACTACGACGACGATGATTATATCGATGATAACGATGAACAAAATCAAAACACGAGATCGGCACTTTATAAATAAATAAGACTACCACAACTCATGATCTGTTTTTCGAACCTCTTTGATCCAATTTCATCAATTCTCTTAGTTCTGTAGTATTGAGCGCTTTATTAAATATGAAGAAATCGTGCATGATTCCAACGAAGGGTTTATCGCCGTCGATGCTTCCAATTTTGGGAGACCATCCGATTCGATTTGGCATGTTTTTTGGCAAACATCCATATGTA
Organism: Paragorgia papillata; assembly: GCA_035771165.1. Lineage (NCBI taxonomy): Eukaryota > Metazoa > Cnidaria > Anthozoa > Scleralcyonacea > Coralliidae > Paragorgia > Paragorgia papillata. The sequence goes on from JAWNZC010000013.1 coordinate 583,078, forward strand.
GCATGAAGCTGGCGTACGGTGCCATTGATATAGATCCTGCCATTGTTCCTACCTATATAAAATGCAACATTAAGACCGATATTTAGGCCAAGTAAAAAAATATAGTAGTTTATCGTCCGAACTTTAAAAAAGATGGAGAATGCGGGCACTTTTTTCTTTTTCTTTTTTCAAGATGGCTTCTCCAAAATCGTATGGATTCCTAGTATGCTTTGATAAAAGATGGCGCCAAACAACATCTACAGGCAATCAGGCATCGAATGTGGCGTTGTGAACCCCGAAACGAACCGAAAAGCACCGAAAGATACCGAAAGGCACAATAAGGGCCGAAAGGTGGCGCAATAGCCCCGAAAATTAGACAGATTTTCGGTGCAAAATAAGAAAAAAATATATGATGCAGCACAAAAGAAAAAAAGGATACGCGCGGGGACGATAAACTACTTTATTATATGGAGAAGAGTATTTTACTAGCAACTAAAACACTCGTAAAATCGATATTTCACTACATCCGGGAACCGAGTGGCGTATTTCTCGTATGTAACCCTCGCGAGTGACATATCGACAAGTCAAAATTTACGCCTTTTGCCGTAAGTTTCGAATCAAGTAAATTTGAGCTAGTAACTTCTCTTAATTCAGTTTTTCACGTAAAATGACGTATTCGAAGAAGTTGTTGTATTTTTCATTTGTATTTTCTAAAAGCTTAGGTCAAGCGGTTGCAGTATATCAACATAAACTCAGTTTATCAACATTACTTCCACGCATAATTTCATTGTCCATATAATAAATAGAACATTACACGGTTGCTCAAAGATATGGATTTTATGTTCTCGTGGCAAGAGCAATATCTCACTCGTTCGCTGCGCTCACTCGTGAGATATTGTCCTTGCCACTCGAACATAAAATCCATATCTTCTCACCACCGTGTAGCTAATATCCCCTTTATATTTTTTACTGGGCCTTATATAAAGACATAAAATACGTTCATGATATCTCCATCAATGACTGAAAAAGGAAATGAAGCTTAATAATAAGTGTACAGGAATTGAAGAAGCATTAGTATCTATTCTAATATCTATATTTACTATATTAAGTTCCGTTTATTTCATTCTTATCTTTCTGTAGTATCTATTTAATATTAAGTTCCATTTAATTTATTATTCCTATCTGCCAAGTTTCCAACAGTTCTTTTCAGAACTATATCAACTAAAGGATAATGGACTGGGGGGCTAATCGTCCTTACTCGCGGCCAGCGGCTGAATTGCGAAGGATGCAGGTCAACGTGGCCGTGTCGAGGCATATCAAAAGCGCTCCAGGCAGCCGCCATACGACACAGTTCAGACCACGAATCACAGCTAAGATGTTAGGTGTTGATTTTATGGAGGGAGGAAAACCGGAGAACCCGGTGAAAAACCCTCGAAGCACAGGAGAGATCAACTACAACTCTACTCACATGAGTTCCAAGCTCGACTACGGGGATATTTCCATCCATGCAAGTACTAATTAACCCTGTCTAATCGGGCTTAACTTCTGTCGAGGGGGCCGCGCGCTAACAGCACACGTCACCCGTGCTCCCTGTTTACCATGGTTATAAGATGCTGCTATATTTAAGTTTGGCATCATGACAAAATCGTTAATTTGAATTAACTTTAGGGTTGACAAACCTTCTGAATATGTGTAGGTGACCGCCACATGGTGCCATTGCCTTGGCTTCAGAGTTGGGCGTTTAACCACAACGTTAAACAGTTTCGTCTTAGATCCTGGAGTATCGGCGTCGACCATAAACCAACGCAGGCTGCCATTTCTTCGTATCCCAAAATGAAACAGTTGACTTTCACGATCACGTTTCGTCTTGTTGTAAAAGCTGGTGAAAATTGACTGGTGACGCTTTACCTTTAATAACAAAAGGCAAGAATGTAATTGGATAGATGACGCCTTGCGTTGCAGACGTTTTATATGGTTATTTTCTGGAAGGGGAGGGAATTATACATAAAATGCCTGCAACGGAGGCTATGGTAGACGTTTGTCATAAAGTGCCTACGAACCGATTAGTTTAGGTCTGTTTTATTTAAAAGAACACTTAAATTGACAAAGTAACATCTTTTGCAGTTTTTGGTTTCCTTGCTTCATTATTGAGATATTTCAGGTTGTTTGATATGCAAATTAAATATTTTTACGTCACATGTGCATATATATATATAATGACTTATCCGGGAAAGGTTATTTATCTCTTGACACACCCACATTTCATTGTGCCAACAGACGTGTTACGTTTACTTTATTCAAAAGATTAGTATGCATACACTGTGATAAATGTTATCACACTTATTTGAATAGAAAAGAGTGTGTTAACCTAATGGGTATTTTTTAACTCTTGAAGTTTTTTTGTCGGTAAATTAAATCAAAAGAAGAGTTATTGCAGAAGAGTCGTACAGATAAGATGGTTCCTTTCGGAAGAAACAACGAAAATCTTGGTGCATGCATTCGTCACCTCACATCTCGACTACTGTAACTCATTACTCTATGGGCTCCCACAATATCAATATGACCGTCTACAAAGGGTTCTTAATGCTGCGGCACGTGTGGTCTGCTTGGTCCCTAAATTCGACCATATCACTCCCGTTCTGAGTAGATTACACTGGCTTCCTGTTCGGTATCGTGTGACGTTTAAGATATTGCTGCTGGTGTACAAGGCCCTGCATGCGAAAGCACCACCCTACATCTCTGACCTTTTGATGGCCAAGCCTGTCGGTCGGTACAGCCTGCGTTCCGAAGGCAAGATATGCTAGTGGTCCCCAAGACATGCGGAAAACTTTTGGGGATAGAGCCTTTGCCAAGGCAGGTCCCTTCTTGTGGAATGAGCTTCCTGTTGACATTCGCAGGGCGTCATCAATAGAAACTTTTAAAAGCCAACTTAAGACGTTCCTTTTTAGGAAAGCATTTCATGTTTAAACGTTTTGTACTGTTTAATAAACGAGCAGGAGTGTTTTATCAGATATAAAGACACGAGGCGAAGCCGAGTGTTTTTATATCTGATAAAACACGAACTGCGAGTTTATTGAACGGCTTCAAAAACGAACCACTTGGTAAGTTCATTGGCGTAGTAAGTTTGAAAAATAACCTTGTCTAAGCCGAGAAAATCAAAGCTAAAGTTTATGTAAATCAGGAGGTATCTTTATCACATATAAAGACACTGATTAAACTTTAATTTCTTTTGAATTTTCCTCATGAATTATTAATGAGTTTTTGAATAACTTTTTAATCACACTATTGACCTGTATATGGATCTTTTATTTTTGTATTATTTTCACATATTGACTTATAGTACCAGCGCTTTAGAATATTTATAGTTTTAGCGCTTTATAAATGTATAAATTATTATTAATTATTATTAATCAATATTCACCCGTGTGATAAAGAATTTAACTTAAGTTTTCTCGTTTTGTTTTTGCTGTACAAGCTGTAGTTGTAGGTTAAACCCAGAGAAAATCTCTGAGCTCCAGACGGGACTCGAACCCACAACCGTCCGAATGCCAGCCGGACGCTCTAGCCACCGAGCCACTGGAACACAGATGGTGGGAACTAGTCAAGTCGTACGTGTGTCACAAGTACTTGTTGGGCTACAAGTCGCATTGTGTCAGTTTATTTTCAGTAAATGTTTTTGTATGTTATTAGTATTTTCAGCTTGAGGTTGGTAAAGTTTTTTCGTTTTTGTTTTTGCTGTACAAGCAGTCGCTGTTGTCAGAGTTTTTCTCCGAGTTTAACTAACGACAGCTTTTACAGCAAAAACGAAAAAACTTTACCAACTCACGCTGAAAACACTACTAACATAGGAATTTAACATACATGTAGCTCGTGAAGCTTTAACGTTCACTCGGAACTAAATTAATTCGAAGAAAGTGTGTTACTTTTTTCCACAGCACCAAACATGTAGAACTTACAAGTGATTATGTTTTAAGAGATCATTTGCACTGATATCAAAACAGTAAGATATGGAAGAGCTGAATTTTTTATTGCATTAAATACTCAAAAAAATCACTGTAATTTTACCTCTGGTATCCAAACCCAAACCGCCATAGTCAGATCAAAATTTGTACTTGTAAGATGACTTGTATTTAGCCATTCCTTGTTTAATCTGATGTTTAGAGATTCTGTGCTGAACACCATTCCTCGAGCGCATCTTGTATTGTTGAGGGCATGAGTTGATACATTTAGCATATCAGCGTTGTTTCCATGCCCTGATTCGTCAATTATTGTCTTGCCTGTCACGTTCTGAAAGCTATAGTGCAGTACGACGTACTTCTTTAGATCTAAAGTGAAGAAAACCATAGGCCAGCACATATCAACGCATATGACTCGAGTCAACGACCCAACGGTACGCTGGGACATATTGCTTTGATAAAACCCTGAGTGAACAGGTTGAAAGATCAGCAAAATAAAAACAAACGTGTGTCGTGTCACTTCGGTGTCCCGTCAAGTCGAGTCTTTTTGGTATCAAGTAACGAATCAAGTCAAGCGTAAAAGACTTGAGTCGCAAGCCGAGTTGACTTGAGTCCGAGTAATTGACTCGAGTTGTTGGAAAAGTAATTATTTTTCTGAATTATAATACATCGTCATGCAAACTTAAAGTGGTTCTCTGATGAAAATATTGTTGGCAATATTTTTGCATAATCCTAAAGATGTTATGGTAGTTGGTAATCGTGTAAAGTTTCATTTCGAAATTCGTTGAAGAAAAGGTGATATTTTACGTGTGAAGTTTGTATTTTGGAGCGCCGCCATTAAAGTGACCGAGCTTGAGAAGAATGAGTCGAGCAAGCTTATGACATCATAGACTCAATAACAACAATGACCCTTTTGTTGACAACAACAATAATCTTTTGTTTTTGTTTAGTCTATGACGTCATGAGATCTCCTCAACTCATTCTTCTCAAACACGGCCAATTTAATGGCGGCGCTTCAAAATACAAACTTCGCACGTAAAATACAACTGTGTTTTTGAGAATTTCAAAATGAAACTTTGCACAATTACCAAGTACCATAATATCTTTAGGATTATGCAGAAACATTACCAACAATATTTTCATCAGAGAACCACTTTAAATTTTATAAAAACGCACCATCGATTCTTTTCAGTCCAAGGTTTGCGCATGTCTTCGTTCCTAGGCAATTCTCTCTTGATCCCTTATCGTCTGTACAATACACGTGCACTGCATTTGTGGAATTGATCACGATGTCACCATGACAACTTTTGATCGAAACGGTCCGTCGCCCAACCAGCCGGAGTATACCGTATATTTTTACATCTCCACAGTACGTGAACTTTGTTGGTAGGGTTTTGTCGTTAGTATTGACTGTGCCATTCTTTGTCATTAGGGTGCAGCTGTTGTCTGTCTTCCCGCACAATTTCACTGTACCTGCATCACTGTTGATGGTCAGATTTTGGTCGATGCTAACCACAATAGAACTGCAGACGTCGACTGAAGCATAAAATTACACCAGGGAATATTGTCAGGTATTTATATATATTATTTAGAGTGCCTATGCAACAAAATGATTTTTTATCGGAATGTATCTGTCCACATTATGTCAAATGTCCACATTAGCGTCACGTGCCATCCCAATATTTTACGATGTAGGAACACTACATATTGGGCGGCAATCTTTGGACAGGTGCACAAGGTATATTTACTTGTCAATTGCACGATTATTTGTTTGATATAATAAAACACCTATCGGATTTATCTTCGCCCGATATGGAAAATATTTAAGTCTTAAATTTTAAAGTGCCAATGCAGCGAAATTTCACCCCAGTTTTTTTATGATTGCATTTGAAAGAACACTTAAAATGACAACGTAACATCTTTCGTAGAATTTCGTTTCCTTGCTTCATTCTTGAGATATTCAGGTTTGTTTGACATGCAAATGTCATACTTATGACATCACACTGCATAATGACTTTCTAGAAAAGTATGATTTTCTTTGAGAGTGCTTAACGAAAGTACTTAATAAAAATTTGCACTTGCATGTATGTAGCCATGACTGGTCACTAAACGTGTGTAGCTGGATGTAAAATATTTGGACTATCCTAAAATTGATTGCTATTTCAAAAAGTCATTATGCAGTGTGATGTCATAAGTATGACATTTGCATATCAAACAAACCTGAATATCTCAAGAATGAAGCAAGGAAACGAAATTCTACAAAATATGTTACGTTGTCATTTTAAGTGTTCTTTGAAATGCAATCATAAAAAAACAGTGGGGTGAAATTTCGCTGCATTGGCTGGCACTTTAATATTAGGCTCGACCTTCGGTCGCGCCCAATATTGAATTTTCGACGTAAATATTTTGCCATATTGGGCTTAGATGAATCCAATAAATTATAATGTAGGGGTATGCTTGATACTACTTTACCGGATACCGGATTTAACTGCATAGTTATTTACTGGATACCGGATTTAACCGGATAGTTATTTACTAAATACCGGATACTACCAAGTTTAACTATAAGAGTTAGAGAATGAAATAAGAATACTAGAGAATGAAATAAGAATACCATAAGTTTACATGAACATGAACAAAAAAACAGAACAAAGAGTTTTGCTGAGTTTTCAGACCATTTGTCCATGACTATTAATTAATTTCAACGAGAGCAAGTCTGGTAGTCTGCTAATGAATGCAGTCAAACATGGTTTAAGCTGTCGTTCAAATGGCAAAATATGTTTATTTGCACCAGATTGCATGAGTTTCAATAATTTAAGAACCGCATGCGCTATGCGCAATATTATCCAGTAAATATTTTGTAAAATTTCACTGGAAACCTTGTATTGGTCAATGAATGTATGTATCAAATATTGAAGTATACAAATTGCCTTTTGCTGTATTTACTTTTGTTAACCTATGCTCCAAAACTCTAGCCATTCCTGTGCAATACATACTTTTAATATTCGATTTCTGTACACTGATTTATTTTGGAAGTTCTGATTGGGTAATTGGAACCACGCAACACCCTGTTATGTTGTATTTATATAATGGCAACACTCAGCCATGCTTTAATAGGCGTACTTTAATTTCATTAAAGCACGGTTGCCGAATTTTTGAAATTCTGAAGAAGCACGATGCATGTATTTTGATCTTCTTATTCTGTTTTTAGTCTTAATCTGCTAGGTTTTCAACAGTTCTTCTAGGAGCCATTGTCATTTACCAAGGTAACTGTGTTTTTCAAAGCCATTTTAAAGTTAATTACCACGACAAAACATCATTAACTAGAGAGCAGTCAGAGACTGCATATACCTCCGCCAGCGGGTTATTAGAGAGGTTTAAAAAGAAAACGAGCCATCCCGCTAACCAGGCTAGCTCACGAGACCAACACATGTATGTATGAATAAAATGCTTGATTGCACTCGTACCAAAATTATGCAAAAATATTTGCATAAAATAAGGATAATGGGCGCAATCGAGTATTTCTTCTACACGGAGAATCTTGTGGTCAGATTTTTATTAATTTCTCATCCAAATTTTGACTACATTCAACCAAAATTTAATGGATTACTCGTTGGTCTATGGCCAACCCTTCTGCAAACTTTCATGAAAAGCGATGTAATAGTTTTTGAGATATCCTGGCGACAGACAGACAGACAGACAGACAGACAGACAGACAGACAGACAGACAGACAGACAGACAGACAGACAGACAGACAGACAGACAGACAGACAGACAGACAGACAGACAGACAGACAGACAGACAGACAGACAGACAGACAGACAGACAGACAGACAGACAGAACGGGGTAAAAATATAACCTCCTGGCGGAGGTAATAAATATAGATAATCAAATGATAGCGAGTACAATTAAGGATTTACACTACAAGTGCATGATATTTGAAAATTTTGCCAAAATTGCACGAGCCGTTAGGCGTAGTAGTGTAAATCCTTAATTGTATGAGCAAAATCATGATTATTCATTTATTATATGCTTGACAAAATTACGACACGTACGCTTCGTACTCACTCACGCCTTTAAAAACATCTTGTTTCGTTACTTGACAAGAAAAATTTTCACTCTGGGTGTTTTCTGCACTCATTTCAAAATATTTACATGGAATTTTTAGTTCATAGTGTTCGACAAATCGTTGGAAATGTGAAAACTTTCCATTGCGGAATTGGCCGCCATTTTGAATTTTATTGTCAACATCGTTCCCAGGGCCTTCTGTATTTTTATTAAATGTGCTGCAGTACAATTAATAAAATAACTGTACGCCTCTCAACCCATCAGAATGTAGTAATTTTGTCATGCATATAATAAAATTTTTTATCTAAACACGGGATCACAATTACAAATATTTGTTCGGCTTTTTTGGAGCCGTGTACACTTGTAAAATGAATACATCAATACAAGTTTTAATTAAAAACATATCAGTTATAATATAGCATAGTCAATCGAGATATGGTCTGGAAACTCAGCTAAAGTCTTTGGTCTACCTTTTTGTTCGCCTTTATGCATTTTTGTGCACGGTGCACGGTCACTGAACACATTGTATTTTAGTATAATGAACGAATTGTCCAATAACAGCGTTTCAGTTCAATCACTCAACCGTGCTATTTAAAATATTAATAAACCGAATACAAAGGATGTGCACGGGGGGACTGAATCCGACGTGATACGCAACATTAAAATTAAAGTTGCTTTTCTCTCGCAAGGCGGGAGAAAAATAGCGTCTGCTATAGTAAGCTATCTATATTCATAGTCAATCGAGACATGGTCTGGAAACTCGGCAAACTTCAAAGCGTCTATAATGAGCTGGGATGTTATGTTGAACCGCACCTTACACAGCTCCGCTGTGTGTTATCTTTTGACCGCGTACGGAACAGTTTGTAGGGGGACCGAAAGCTGACTTCACTTTCTGCCCCAGACTTAAGGCCTGGCCAAACGCTTTCAACATTTTATTCAACATCGTTCAACATTGTTGAATTCAACATGTTGAAAGCGTTTGGCCACCCCTGTTGAATGATGTTGAATGGTGTTGAATGCTGTTGAACGAAATTTGAACATGTTCAAATTTTCGTTCAACATTTCTATTGTTCTCTAAATGTTGAAAGGTGTTGAACGCATTTGGCCACATTTCATTCAACTTTGTTGAACAGAGACATGCGCCATGCGGGATATTGTCGATTCCAGCTTTTCTGGTAGCCCGCGTTCAATTAATTGTCATTCATGAACGTTGAACGATGTTGAATTCATTTGGCCACTCGTGCTTTCAACATTATTCAACATCGTTCAACAATGTTGAATGATGTTGAATGCGATGTTGAAAGCATTTGGCCAGGCCTTTAGACCCCGTTTACACGGTACCAGACGAATTCGAGACCGGTCTCGAATTAGCACGGTTCCGCCTCTTTACACGGCAGAAAAATTCGGAACCGTTCTCGAATTAGTACGGTTCCGCCTGTTTAAGCGGCGAAATAGGACGCCCGGTACCGCGTGTAAACGGGGACCTTAGCGTTCTAACTGCAGACCTTCTCGAAGTTAAAAATTACGAGTTAAAAATTCAATGTAGCAGTTCACTAGATCTAACGTGTGGTGAATTTTCTTTTCTGTTTTTCTTTTAATTCTTAGCCGCGTAAACACAGCAAACATTGATTATTTTAATCGCATTTTTCTCTGGATAACGTTTTCGGCTGTTAAAGTAGAGACTTAAAAAGCTAAAAGTCGAGTCCTATTTATAGAGTCCTATATAGTAGAGTAGACTGAAAATTAGCAGCCCGATATATTGATGTCAAAGTGTGTGCTGCGTAGGCAGTGTTGAAACGCAAATCGAAAGAGCCTTCGCTCGAAACGTTAGACTTCTACGTTCCCTGTTTCGGCAGTATATATATATTTCGATATATATTGATGCCTTGGTATAAGTATATGTATCTTTGCTAAGTGTGTCTGGGAATTTTGATATTTTCTTTCTTGTCCGATTGTGAAAGCCTTTTCTGCTTATCTCTGTGGCTTTTAGCGAGCCCAAGTCACTCTGTAGGATAAGTAAACTAGCGATAACTCTTTAAATATTTTGGACCATTGAAAACCACGGACACTTTTTGAAAACAGACGGTTCCAATTGAAATCTCATGTAAACGAATGTGTGATGTGTAATGTTCCAGAAATTCAGACTGAAGCGAGTGTGATTCTTTTTTTTTCTTTTTTAATAAAACAAAAAATATTTTACCTGCTGTGTCATAGCCAGTTATATAAACACTCCAACTATATATGTGTACATATACATATAAGTGTACATATTTTTAATTAATATACATGTGGCGCTATGTCGATTGTTTTTTTATTTCCTAAACGTAACCCAAATTAAGGTCTATGCAGTGACTTTAATGATTTATAGATATTATAGTAATTATAGTAGCGGAAACATCAATAAAACTATATTTTTTATATAGTATATTTCTTTAAGCAGTTGTTTAGCTATATGCATTTGGTTCAAATTATATATTCATTTAAAATCAACTAAATTTCTAATGCATAATGATACCGAAACTATTTGCATTTTATCGACGCAAGCAGGTGTGCGATAACAAATAATTTCTCCAGTTTAACAAACCTTTCTTTCAAACGTGCCCATATAGCTATTATTCATGTAACTCCAGCCGATTTCGGAATCAGTTTTGCAACGGCAACCTTGCATAGAGTATATATATATATATATATATATATATTCACTTCGGTGTTGTTGAGCACTCTGTGAAGTTACCGTGGGTACCTATTAGCGATAATGCAACGCTCACTACCCTTGTGGAAGTTTGAGCACTCTGGGCCCATGCGCACTTCACGCTATCTGAATGTATTTCACGATGCTTGTCCCTCATGCGGTTGTCACCGACGATCGCATGTGTATAAGTAATTGATGAAATTCATTCAGATTGTTCCAAGCTACACTGATGAGCTGTTGTACAGCGAAACACCGTGTCTGTAGATTGAACTATATATATATAATATTATATATATATATATATTATATATATATATATATTACCAATGTGTTATGTTTGTAGTAGATTGAAGAGTGCTCAATACCAGGTGTTTGCATGGTAGAGCGAAATAACAGTTTGAATCCTAAAATGTAGTCGTTGCTACTCTGAGTTTCACGCCTATATATATATATATATGATATTAGGTGTTACTCCGAGTGACGAACCATACCGGTCAAGTAGAGAAAACTCTACTTGGCCCGGCTGGGATTCGAACCCGCGACCTTCGGTTTACTAGTCCGACGCTAGCTCTACCGACTGAGCTACAGGTCAAGTTGGGAGCTGGTGGTCGAATGATGGATGGTACTTGGGTTATTTGATATTTCGAAACAGATACTAGTTTCTTCAATATCGAGACATTAGTCTTTATACAACTCGAGACATTATCAAGACATTAGTCTTTATACAACTTGACCTGTAGCTCAGTTGGTAGAGCGTCGGACTAGTAAACCGAAGGTCGCGGGTTCAAATCCCAGCCGGGTCAAGTAGAGTTTTCTCTACTTGACCGGTATGGTTCGTCACTCGGAGTAACACGTAAGATCATTATTCTTCCCCCGAGTTCACTGTACGGGGGACTCTCTGATTTGTCTGCCACTATTATTGATAAAACCAATGTAAATAATCCTACTGAACGCGAAGGTTTCTGGACGTATAAATTGAACACTCTTATTCCAATGGGACCGTAAATACATGTGACTTCTTTTGATCTATTAACATTACTTTATTTATTAATTTATTCTCATTCATAATTTTAATTTATTCGTGTTGTAAAACTTTTATAAATACTCGACCACACCCATTTCAGGGTTATAGATCTGAAGAAGAGGCTGTGACTCGAAACGTTATCAATAATAAAGACGTTTTAAAAAAACTTAGTTCTCTGCTGATTTTATCTATATGTATATATATATATGTATATATATATACAATCTGCAGACGTACGTTTTGCAGCTCGGAACGAACATGGATATGTTATTATAGGAACAGAGTGCTCAAACCACTGCTAGAGTTGTGGGCTATGCGTAATGCTATTTGTTACTTATTTATATCCATAGAGTGCTCAACCACCCGGAATGTGGGAGCATATATATATATATATATATATATAATATGGAGCAAAAACCAACCTGCTCAATCACTTTAATTTACAGACAATATAATATAATATAGTGAACCCCAAGTTCCTAGTGGTTGCTGGTTAGAAGGGGTTAACGGATACTTTTCAACTTATACTTAATCCTTTACCGTCGATGGATTTTCCTTGTGACTATAGTAAAATCGTTTGGCCCGGTTATCCAGAGTAAAATACATGACTAAGACTTGGGGGGTTGAATAGAGTTGAACTTTCAATTTAGTGACTAATTCACCTGTACGTTAGTATATAGTGTTTTCAACTTGAAGTTGTTGAAAGTTTCAGTTGTTTTTGCTGTACAAGCTGTCGTAAGTGTAGTTAAACCTGGTTAAACTTAGAAGCTGACTCTGCGCTTCAAATGGGACTCGACTCGAAAGCTTGTGGGTTCGTGTCTCGTCTGGAGCTCAGACTGATTTTCTGAGTTTAATTACTTACGACAGCTTGTACAGCAAAAACAACTTAAAACGTTTTAATTCACCTGTACACATAGTTCCATTGGTTTTAGGCGGGCTATCAAAAGCATCTTTCCAACACTAAAACGTAACAATAAAATTTTGATTTACGAGAGAATAGAAACGAACTTGAAAACCCAACGAACTTGAAAACCCAAGTTACTTATTTACGTTTAAAACAAAAATAATTACTTACCGCGCTCGAAACTTCTTTGAAAAGAAGAACTAACACAAATAGCAAAGACATTCTGCGAATACGCCAATATGCCTCGAATGATATGAAAATAAATGTGTCGGCGCATATATAATATCGTCGATTCATGTTTGATAAGATAAACTGAATTTTTAATGGTATACGAAATTTAAGATTGATATCTCCGGAACATCACTAAAATAAAATTGTTTCTGCGATGTTCTGAGTGAATTGTTATTTTATTTTTTTTTCATTTAGTTATTAACATTGCATTGCTTTAAGGTTATTGTAGACCTTCAAACCATAATTTATTTTTTATTTTTTTATTCGCTGAAAGTGAAGCATTTTATGAGGGCTTTCAGATTCTGGAAAGGAAATCATGTTAGTTTTTATTTCTAAACAAGGAAAAAGCGCATTATTTACTTTGCGTGAATAAGTGACAAGAGGTTTGATTCTTTCACACGGCTAAAAGAAACTGCCAATTTTCATGAGAGCATTATAGTAAATAGTTGTTCGCTTGTAGCATTTCGAATTGGAATGAAAACTTTAATAAACAGAAGCGCTATTTTTTGTTTACGTTCATAAAATGACCAAGTGTTTTGTTGCAGTCTTGTAGCCAGTTATATCAGCTTTCGAAAGCTGATATTTTACATATATAGAAGCCATACCTATAGCTTTTTCTATTTCATATAATACACTCGACTTTCTCTGCTCGTTGTAGTTTGTATGGCGAAGTACAGTAATACATCAACCACACGAAGCTTCAGATGCTATAAATTGATAATCTACGACACGAGTTTAAGATTTACGGTGCTTTCCAATTTACAAGCGAGTGAAAATCAAGATTTAGGGTGCTTTCCAATTTACAAGGTCAGACCGGTTAGTCCAGCCAAAATGGACTAGCTTTTGATTAAGACCAAATTTTCCAGTCTGACAGGGTTCCACTGTTTTACCGGACTCACTGGTCTAATGGAGTAAATGGAAAGCCCCCTTATTTAGAAAACAAATATGCACTACATCGTGTGCATCCAAGGATGGTGAACTGCCGAAAGAGATAGGGCAAAGCCTATATATTTGAAAAGTGAAATAAAAGTAGCGTGCTGCGTAGGCAGTGTAGAAACAACAATCGAAATATAGTAAGGTTAGCTATACTGCCGAAACAGAGAAGTCTAACGTTTCGAGCGAAGGCCCTTCGTCAGAGAGAAACGTAAAGAGTGTAAAGAGTGTCACATGATTACTTTTCGTATATAAGCTCATTGTTTGTTGACATTCTTTACGTTTCTCTCTGACGAAGGGCCTTCGCTCGAAACGTTAGACTCCTACGTTCTCTGTTTCGGCAGTATATCTAACCTTACTATATTTCATATATATTTGAGCTCTTTTCTGGAAAATTTATTATTAACAAATTAAGCTTAATCCCTTATTAAGCTTAATTTGTTAATAATAAATTTTCCAGAAAAGAGCTCAAAGTGATAGATAATGCATCTTCTGCCTCGAGCGACTTACACCTTTCGCAGACAAAACAGGAAGTTCCGCAGGTGCGAAGCCAGATAAGAACGACGTGGGCTCTGGGAACGAGATTGGATAAGAACCAAAAACATTCCAAACACTTAATTATCAACTCTATATTATTTTATGCCTGTTATTATTATATGCGAGGCAATGTATTTTGAATAAAGAATAAATATAAATGAGTGTGGAAAAAGGGACGGTGATTATTTCATTACAGAATCATCCTCAGAGAAACATGAGAACATTTTTCATGATTTCTTACACTGCTAAATTCAACCGAAAAATTTCGAATTCGGTTGACTGCAGCCGGATTTGAACTCGCATCTTCCGGTCCGCCGCTCTACATGTTGAGCTATCGAGTCGCACAGGGATTGGAGGCGAGTTTTATCCAACTTTAAGTGCACGAAATATTCTCGCGACAACTTAACGCTAATCGTGAGGACGTGCAGTGTTTCAATTCTATTACAGAATCGTCCTCAGAAATTTACATTTTCAGAAATATTTCGGTGGAATTTAGCAGTGTAAGAAATCATGAAAAATTTTCTCATGATCATTTCACGTTCGTAGCCTGAGTGCTGTGCAGAATGTGCGGTTATTTCATGAATTCGTTTCTCATTTTTATATCGAAATCGCAATACGAGAATACTATATTTCTGAGAACCCTGCATAAAATGCAGATCAAATGCACGTTATGAGTTGCCGGAGAGAGACTGACACTGCTGGTTGTGGCACTTGACATGAATGTTCTTGAAGTCCAAGGTGAACAACACCGCTGCCAAACGTTTTCCACGATCGAGAATCGCATAGAAAATTGGCCACTTTCATGGGGCAGTTCGCAAGCCACGTGCGTGCTGGCTCAAGTGAGTTGTCGGCCGAGCTTGATGAAATTAAATTTACTAAATTCTAAACACAGCACACACGCAAAACAAGAACAAGTGAACTGTCCATATATAGCCAAAAACAAAATCAAGACAAAGAAAAAATCAATAGTTGAGATATTTATTCATCCTCCATAGTTGATTGGGTTTGTTTTATGTCAACTCGTCACTTCCTCAGTCGTCAAGTATACGACTGATTCGAACTTTAAAATCCATTTTAAAGGTCAATTGGGTACACACATCTGCCAAAAAAAAACCCAACCCGACTTCTTTTGGGGGTAGTAAACGGCGTCAACAAACAACAGATTTTAGTCATTTAACATGGAAGTTTACGATACTAGATCGCACCTTGTTCTTCGTCTAATTTTCCCGCCATATTTGATTTCAAGTCAGCAAATGCTTGATATCCTACAATATCCCTAGTATCCTCTTCAATGGATCCATTATTTTCCTTTATCTTCACTAATTTTATCGTATGAACCCACATGTACCACAACGCTCCTTCGCTCCTGATTCATCTCGCGCCAGCCTCGCTTGGTCTCGCGTGTATTGATGACGTTTACACGCAAGGTATTCGTTCTACGCATGCGTAGCTAATCCAGGTCAACCTGGATTAGATCCCAGTCGACAGCCGCAATTTCCGATCGTGGCATGCGTGAATTTGCCAGAGTAAACATTGCAAGAGAAGTGGGAACTAGCCGTGGCAACAACAACCAGACAGTAAAGACTAAGTAAGACTCGACTATTCATTTGTGTTTTAAAAAAAGGGTCATGAAAATTACGAAGGGGTCATTTTAGAATATGTTACAATATTGACAAAGAAGCCATGCACAAATTACCTACCTTATCTTTTTCGTATAGTATGCTTATAATTTTAACTTTTGTGTGGACTCTCGGAACAGTCCAAATATTTCAGTGTTTTCCCGCTCTTTTTTGAGGTACGAACTCGGATGTCGCGCAGGCGCAAAACGTTTGGCAGCGGTGTTAAGGTAAACTATAAATTCAGGACGCCAACCTCGTCCTAGATCACAAGCCTTTACGAGTTGCGAAGGCTGACCCTTGTTTGATTGTCTTAAATATGCTTTTCCATTGTTTAAATTGTTTTACATTGATACAAGTGTAGCGACAATCGCACCAAGGTTTGTTTTAATTTGTTCATTGCGACTATTTGTGAATATTCGAAATTTGTTATGAACTGATTTGTTTGAATAATTATGTGACTGCGACCCAGATATAATTAACCGATGAGAAAAGATGTATTAAACGAGCTAAGCGTCTAGATTTGAAGTTATTTATATTTATTGAATAAAGCAATGTGAATTTCACTATTTCAGAATCTGTTGGTTTTGAATCGGTGAATTCATTAAATTAAAATGACCCAATCAAAACGGGGAATCAATTCAATTTCCCCATAGTCTCCCCCGCGCTGACCCGCTGACGAAAAAGCAGGGAGACTATGGGCTCGAGATTCTATGGCAAAGTGAAAAGATGGTAAACTACCGAGAAATGTTTTGATAAGGAAATACTGACGTTTCGAGCGAAGCACTTCATCAGAGTAAAATGTGATGAATTTTTTATTTTATTTTCATCAGAAGGGCGTTTGCTCAAAACGTCAGTATTTCGTTATCAAAAACTGTTCTCGGCAGTTTACCATCTTTTTACTCTATTAAAGGGGCCTTTACACGAGCCCGGGTTGAGAGCCAACCCGGGTTAGCTCGCCAACCCGGGTCAACCCGTCTACGAATAAACTCCTGTTAGCGTTTACACGATAGCCGGGTCAACCCTTCTTGCCGGGTGACCCTTTTCAAGACGGTGTGAAAATTTGGTCAATTTCTTCATGTAAACACGGTTTGACTTGACTCGAGCTCATGCATATTGCCGACAGGCAATATGATAATTTGTGTCCAATCTCGTACCCATGCTGGCGCTTACGAACGTGAATGTCTTTGCCTTTGGCGTGTAAACATGGCATGTCCGAGCGCTCGCAAAGAAAATAATTCTCAAATTTCATGAATCATGGCAGTGGTCTAGTGACAAGATCGAATATTTGATAGTCTGTCTCAAGAAGGACTACAAAACGGAGATGAACTACAGAAATGTCGACTTCAATTCAGATGTCGTTGCCTTGTTTTCTCGCTTACGCGAACGAATAGGCGAGAATACAAGGCAACGATAACTGAAACAGTTGGAATTTGCTTACGATGTTTTTCAACATCACCAGCCGTGTTGTTTGCCATGTTGTTTAGTGAATAATAATCGACCACATGTCTTGACACCAACCGGGTTGAGAAAAGCTGACCCGGTTTGGGGAAAAAAGCAGCCAACCTGGGTTCATGTAAACACGAAAAAAGAATAACCCGGGATGGCGAGCTGACCCGGGCTGGCACTCAACCCGGGCTCGTGTGAAGGCCCCCTAAAACACTGCCTACACATGCAGCCCTCTAGTTTTTTACCTTTGTTGTATACAAATTTTAGATATTTGGTTTCTCTGCTATACGCACGAATTTTGTTTTCAAAAACATTAGGGCTATTTAAACGAGAGAAAATAAGTCGCGACTTAATTAGTAAACACGCGTCCTATTTAAGTCACGAACACACTTGTATATAGGCCCGTATAAATGGTCAGTTTCCCATATTCTTAAGATGTATCTAGGTGTATCCAAGCAATTAAATTTGTTAAAGGGTCTCAAATTTTGGCTACCCAGGTTAACTCTTGAGATTTTTTTACAAGTCTTTTGTGCGTTCGAAATTGGAATATGCTGATGTTGTTTGGGATGGGTGCTCGCAGGGTGAGCCTGATCTCATTGAAAGTATTCAATATGAAGCTATTAGAATAATTACTGGAGCCTTTAAGGGCTCGCACAGGAAAAGTTTATGAAATGAAACTGGCTTGTTGAAACTTAGTATCAGGAGAGAAATGCATGCACAAACTATAGTTGTTTTATAAGATAGTCAATGGCTTCTCACCTGATTATTTAGCAACTCTTTGTCCCCCGCTTGTTAGTCAGAGAACTTCATATGATCTTCGTAATAGAAGCAACCTGTGCTTGCCTAGTGTTCGTACTGAGAAGTTAAAAAACTCTTTTTTTTACTCAACTATTAAATTTTGGAATTCCTTGTCTGTATCAACGCGCAATTGTGTGTGAGTTTATTCTTTTAAGATAAATCTTCTCTGCCAACAAATTTTATATCCATCCTACTAGCAAATTATTTTATATTGATAAGTAACCGTTATGCATCAATTTTGCATACTAGCTTAAGACTGAAAAACTGTGGTTTTAATTATTATTTATTTCTAATGAATTGTCTGGAGTTTCCTATGTGCGATTGCGGTGCGTCTATATAAAGAAAATGTTTTTCATTATCTTCTTATATGTCCTCGTTTTGCTGCTCTGAGAGACATAATGCTTGCCTCCATTGTGCAACGCACGAGCCATGTGTGGAATGATATGAACTTAACAGTAACTAATTAATTAGATGTTTTATTGAAAGGATTGACAACTTTAACTTATGATGCTAATGCTAATATTTTTCATGCTGTCCAAGATTATATAATAGCATCTGGTCGT
Organism: Paragorgia papillata; assembly: GCA_035771165.1. Taxonomy (NCBI): domain Eukaryota; kingdom Metazoa; phylum Cnidaria; class Anthozoa; order Scleralcyonacea; family Coralliidae; genus Paragorgia; species Paragorgia papillata. The sequence continues at coordinate 601,831 of JAWNZC010000013.1, forward strand.
TTTGGTTAAGTTTAAATTGCTTTAGTAAATATTGCTGCAGCTTTATACTTCTTTACCTTTTTGTTTATTTCTTTGTATGTATCTGACGTATGTTTCTATGTATATTAGTTCTTCGTGGTTGTATTTTTTATCTTATTGTGTTGTATGTAAATGTACGTGAACCCCCTCGATGAGCTGTAAGCTCTTAGGGCAAATCTCAAGTTCAAATATTGTTTAAATAAAAAAAAATGGTCAGTTTGTTCGTGACCAAATTAAGTAAGTCGCGACTAAAATAAGAACAGGATTGGTTAGCTAGTCCAAAGTAAGTCGCGATTTACTAGAAATTGACCGTTTATTTGAGTACGTTCGCGACTTAAATAGGACGCGTCTTAATTAAGTCGCAACTTATTTTCTATAAATATCCCTAATTGTTGCAATATTTTGACAGGTTATATGATATATTAGACATTACTACGTCATCCCACAGAGAGCGTTGTTTTATCTGCCAAAAGGGCACTTACATGTACAGTACTTGTCAGTAACCAGCCGCGTCCGTCTGAATAAAGGACGGTTTTATTTTAAGAAAAGCACTATTTCATTTAGAAAAAACAGCATTTTTTTGTCCGAGAAAATGGCACTTTTTCGCTAGAAAAAAACGACACTTTCACGCCAGAAAATAAACTGGCAATTTCCGGATTTTGGTGCCCTTGTTTTCTCTCAAATATAGTAATGTGGCATTTTCCACAGATTATTGACATCCTAATTATCGACCAAAATTTGGTTAACAAACAGATCAGTGTACGTAATTTTGAAACGTCACGAAGATTGACAAACCACTTTATTATTCAATTAGTAGAAAAATTCGAGTGCCTTATATTTGTGCTTTATGAAATAGGAAAAACAAAGAAAATTTATTAATTGCCGCGAGCGAAATATATTATATATGCACACCTTAATTTTGATCGAAGGCCCGTCACGAGAACTGAAGTGGGTACTTCGCTTATGTTTTTCAGTCTTACCTGACCACCTTGCATATAGAAGCTTTTTCATATTCCTATATTATATATTCCTTTATTATATTTCCTATATATTATACAGTACATATTATATAATGTCTGTTATCAGTCTTATAACATAGATTTAATACAAAAACGTTTCTGATTTGCTGTCGTGCGTGCTCCATTTCTTTCTCGATGGAGTACGGCAAAAAGCGCGGGGAAACATTTTCGTAAAGAAAGAAGAATAACACTCATTAGTATATGGCTGAGCTTGTTTTCGGATCATTACGCCAAACGGCGCACACTGATTGGTTGCTGAGAGGTCCGGAAAAAGCCGTAATGCCCTCTCGGCACTGTGAGAGGGCATTACGTCCTTTTTATTAACCTCGTTTCTCGGTCTGTACGGGCAAGTATTTGCCCTCGGTTTTATCGCACAAACCTCGCTCCTTCGTCGCTCGGTCTGTACGAAAACCTCAGGCAAATACTTTCCCGTACAGACCTCGCACTCGGTTAATAAGCCTTTATAAAAAACAAACCGAACAAACTACCAACTGGTCCGTGGCAACATTTAAAGATTAGGCGAAGGCCTTGGAAGATTTAAAATAGATGTAAAGCGGTTTAAGTAACAAACGGCAGTAAACTGAAATCATCATCATCCCGTTTGTCCCCTCATCAGGGTGGGGGGTCGGGTCTTCTTGTTGTCGTCCTCCATTTTGCACGCTCTTCTACCACACAGTCCATCCATCTCTTTCTCGGCCTCCCTCTTGGTCTTCTACCAGTTACCATGCACTCTTTCCATCGTTCTCTCGTCTCTTGACATGCCCATACCACCTCAGTCTGCTCTCTTGCATCTTGTCACTCAGTCGTCTATAACCTTCGTCTCTTGCATGCCGTATATCTTCATTCCTCATTAGGTCTCTTAGTGCGCTTTCCATGCAATTTACGAGGTCGGACCGGTCAGTCCGGAGGAAACCTGCGGTGTTTGGTAGAGTCAAATTGGAAGCACTCTTCAGTTTCACATGCGGCCAAGGTGAATTTTTTTTTTAATCAAATAACTGAACTGAGCAAGTATCGAACCGGGTTCTCCGGTTTCCCTCCCTCCGTAAAATCAACACCATAGTTCCCCAGTTAAAACCTACTAACTAGTTCCACCAAGGGGTTATGAGGAAACCATTCCAAATGTGTTATTTTGCTATTTTACGGTGAAAAACACCAGGGCCATTATCAGTATCTAAATACTGTCATGTGTTACCCTCAATAAATAAGGTCGCTTACTTACGAGTGCACCTTTTATTCATTCATACAGGTGCATAGTCTCGTGAGCTAGCCTGCATGTTAGTAGTGGGATGGCTCGTTTTCTTTTTAACCCCTTAATTGGCTACCAGGGGTCTTCCCTTGACGAGTAAAATCGTCTGGCGTTAGCCAGAGTAAAATGCTAAAGGTGCGTCTATATGCGTGCTTAGGAGTCATAGTTTTAAACTTCTCTATAGTAACCAGCTGCGGAGGTATACGCTGTCTCCGAGTGCCCTCTTGTTCGTCGTGCTTTTGATGGCCACTTCAAGAACGTCAAACGGCCCTTAAACTGTTCACATGATAATCTTAATAGTGTTCGTTTTCTAAATGTGGTCTTGTTTTGGTGGCGTTACATATAAGGCTATTTTAACAGCAGTAAACAAACAGTTATAGATGAAAAATATATATACGAGTTTTTGCAAGGGACTTACATGATACAGTATTCAAATACTTTTGCGTGGAGTGTGAAAATGGCTTTCCTTATTCTGCTCATTCTACTTCTTCAAGAAATTTCTGGCCAGGCAGCTTCAGTAGGTTGCTTTTTACTTTGTAGTTCAGTTTTTTAATCCATCTTTTTATCTTACAAACTCTTTTTATTGTGTTCTTTTTTAGCCAGCGAAAGATTCTTGCCATGACTTGATGTCGAAGCCAAACGGTGAGTTTTTGTCGTTTAATGCCTAACATCTGTTTTATTGTTGATGTCTATGAAATAGGTTATATACTGAAGACTAAAGCGACATTTTAGAATAGAACGATATGGTTAAAGCGCGATTAAGTTGAATGAAGAATTTTTAGTTTTTATTATTTTATCGTTTGTGGCTTTTGCAGTATAGGTTTATTTTGTTATACTGACAAAACAATACTTTATTAAATACTATATCTGTCTAACTCTTTGATGTCCGAATTGAGTGAATATTATGCCAGATGGTTGTATTCACCTCTGGAAACTCGAACTGGACTGAGTTTAGCTTTACAGCGCTATTCATGTTGGTTTTGACATGCTACTATATATAGAGTTGACGTGGGAGTTTCTGTTTGGAGTTAGTAAAGTTTCCTCAGTCTTTGCTATGCAAGCTGTCGTAAGCTGTTATTACTGAGACTATTACTCAGAAGGCTTAATTTGGGTTCGAGTCTCGGCGTCTAGAAATCATGCAGTGGCTTTCTGGGGCTTAAGCAAATGCAACACCCGTTCTACATACAACGTTATTCAGATCGTTTCACGTTAACTCATGAAACGGCGAAACCTGTTAGTTCAGTTTGACTTCAAACTATATGCGACAAAATCCTTTTAGAACTTTAAAGCTTTTGGATGTCGAAAAACATACTTTGAGCATTTAATACTATACGTAAATGGATTCGTGGTTTCTGCTAGATACGACGGCTTATACAGCAAAAATCTGGCAAAAACTATGCTGCTCTCAGTTATGCTAGCTCGACGACGCGGCTTTAAAAACGTTGACACGGTAAAGAAGACACGGTAAATTAACTGCCGTATTTCATGTTTAAGCCTGTGTAATGACTTTCAAGACGCTCCACTTCTTGCTTAAACAGCTGTAGTGTCTGAGCTAAAGTCAACGTTAATAAGAAACATCTCTCACTTCTCTGCGTGTTCGCGTCGTTTTTGAAGACGTGAAAATGCTGAGAGTGGCGTTGTTTACAGAACGAGGACGGTATTGATATATACTCTTGGGATTACAAATTATTCATTCACTTTCTTTTCATTAAGAATTCTTTTGTTTTTAGCTTCCCGCGTCGTGGATCTTAAAGTCCTTACATATCGCTGATCGCGACCATGCGGCTGATCGCGGCATTGTTTTAGTGGTCCGCTGGGATGCCAATATACTGATCGCCAATATCGCTGAGATTGCAAAATGATTAGATAGAACATTTTCTATCTCGGCGATCGTTGCGTCTGTGGTTTCCATATGATCACTACGATCGTGCGAGTTCATTCTTGAGTTTAGTATTAACAATATATTGTTCATGTTGGTTTTCTCAGTTATACTGAAGAAGCAATACATTAGAAGTAAAGAGTTTAGTTTTATATGGCGCCTAGAGTTTGAATGACAGTTATTGTTCATGTTGGTTTGGACATACTACTCTCAGTTATACTGGAGAAGCAATACATTAGAAGTAAAGAGGTTAGTTTTATATGGCGTCCAGAGTTTGAATGACAGTTATTGTTCCTGTTGGTTTGAACATACTACTCTCAGTTATACTGGAGAAGCAATACATTAGAAGTAAAGAGTTTAGTTTTATATGGCGTCCAGAGTTTGAATGACAGTTATTGTTCATGTTGGTTTGGACATACTACTCTCAGTTTGAATTACAACTGTATATTTTGTGTCGGTTTTTATGAATAGCACATCAGTTTAATAAGCTGAACAAGAAATAGTTTAAAAGCATCGATTGCTAATTTCTTTTGCAGTAGATTTTCATATGACACAAACACATTCAAAGATCTGGATATATAATGCAGATGTGATCATTTCTTCCTGACTGTGCATGAGATTCGAACCCGCGACCTTATGTTAATTACTTTAGTCTGACGCTCAAAATATTAATAATACAAGACCCCTGCTCAGGTGTTTACTCGGGCTACTGGTCCGTGTATAAACCTGACACGGCGAACGTAAAAATGACAAGCTGCAATACATTAAAATGTAAACACATTTGTCGCACACAAAAGTCTAAAGAATGCGTAATATAGCAAAACGAAAACACAATTCTCAATACAATAAATAATAATTGAGTTTCAAAAACAGATATTAAGTAAAATGACCGGTAACACAAGGTGACCAGTGAGGTATAGACGCTGCCCATCTTGTATTCCTGTGTTTATTCGTGTTCGTAAATATTCTCTGTGTTTGGCTTATCTTGAAGTTTGTTTCCAGTAGGCGTGCGGGTTTACATGCACCATCTGTGGGCTAATCGAAAGTGCGCTTTACGAAAATTGAATATTCTTACAAGTTCCTCATGCACATCTCTTCGTCGCAACCATGCTTTACCGATTATCATCAATACAATACAATACAATACAATACAATACAATACAATACAATACAACACAATACAATACTTTATTTAACCACGTATCACTGAAGAGCTTTCAAGAAACTCGTTAAAACGTGAACGTGAAGAAAAAACAAATATATATATAGTATATACTGTCGGTAAGATTCTCAAAGTTTTCCTCGGCGATCATAATATTACAAACTAATACCATGACTTATCGGGAAATTAGCGATTAAATTTCCCCTTTGCCTCGGGAAGATTTGTAAAAAAGCTGGAGAAGCGAAAGTCAGAGTGAGAGTAAGGGCCCTCACTGTTATGGGCCTTGCTCTCATGTCCCAGCCGGGCTTCCACCGAGAGAAGCGAAGATCAGGGTGAAGGTAAGGGCCCTCACCGTTATGGACCTTGCTCTCCGTCGCCGGTGTGTGCTTCACCGTGGGCGAAGTGTGGCCGAGGGGACACCACTTTCCGCCCCGATTTCTTTATTAGTAGAATTTAAAAATATATATATACAATTTTGGGTTTGTTCTTTACATCGCTTTTCGTATTATACAAAAACTGAATGATATACTAGTACACGTGGTCGAACTCACGCCCCGATGAAACGACGTTTTGGAGATTGAAGGCGATTTCGAAACGAGTTACGAAACATCATATACAAATACTGTCATTGAACTAATGTCTCAGTGTCACCGATTCAGAATCGAAGTGACCGGCTGCAAACTACAACGAACGTTCATGAACACGAAATGGACAACTCGCTTATTACAAACTTAGCTGTAAATGCGCTTTCTCGTTAAACCGAGCAGAATTAGCTCTGTAAACAGATGAACGGCTCCCGTGAAGCGTTTGATTCAGTGTTTATTCAGTGTTTCTTTCTAGTTCAGGCTCCGTGAGAGTATCGTATTACACATTGCACAATAATTGCACATTCGTGACACCCCAAGAAATAATAAAAATAGAAAGGAAGAAACAGAAACCGGCCTACCACAGGTAGCCTGAGTAATTAAAAGTACCATCATTCCACGACCTGTTCCTAACTTGACCATGTAACTCAGTTTTGATAAGGCGTCGGAGTGTCGGACTAGTAAACCAGTCGCGGCCAAGTGCAATTTTTCTCTACTTATATTCCACTCCAGTACACAGTCACACTTTTATTTAACATTAAAATAATCATGAAATAGATGACGTATAAGTATTTTAACGTTGGTGATGAACTTTTATCTAATATTTAATTCATTTTCTAATTTGCCATAGCCGCCTGTAGGGCTTTCGCCTGTAGGGCTGTTGTGGTTAATCTTGACCAAACCATGACTCTGAACAGCAACAACGGCACCATGAAGGTCTGTACCAATGGAAGAAAGTGTACTTCGGTAAAGATTGGGACTGTTAACGAGGCACAGGCAACAGAGTTCAGGTTTCTCAAGAATGTGAAGATCTACGGGAAACTTGAGCTGGTTGGAGGACGAAGTGTTTCCATCGAGAGTTGCATTGGTAATATTGTTATCAATTCAACAAACGATACAGCGGTTTACTGCACTAGAAAAGATAACTCGAGAAAATCTTGCCGAGGAACAAAGAAGTGCAGGGGCTGTTACAATTTCGGTAAGTTTTGAGCAGTTGCATTTAGGCTTGCAAGAAATTAAAGTTCGATAATTTATCTACTTGTTTAGTTAGACATTCAGGTCTTGCAGAGATAATTTCCGAAACAAGTTTCCGAAATACGGTTTCAGAAACAAAAGTTTGCAGTGTATGTTGAAAAGTTTCAGAAACATTGTTTCAGAAACGAAGCTTCCCTGATTAGAGCACTGTTCTATTTCTTGAAACAAGTTTTGGAAACTTTTTCGAAAATGTGTTGAGGAAACTTGTTTCGGAAACTTGTTTCAGTGTATGCCGGGCTTTGTGATGTGCAACCTGAGGCCCGCGAGAGCTGTTTATGTGGCCAGCGGAGACCTGTACGTTGAAACGTTAATAATAAAAGTCAAATTAAGAAATAGTTCATGGTTTGGCGTGCTCCATCGAGTTGTGATATGGATGCACGCGGGAAGTTCGGAGACCACGAAATTACCGTGCTCCATCGAGTTATGGAGCACGCACGGTAACCAATCAGAAACGCCGTTATATTACATCTATGTTATAACAGTAATTTTCTCACAAGTTGGCACCGTAATTAGTTCAATCGCTCTAATCAGGTAAAACGTTGAATCCAGCCGGTGACAATGTCAAGAGGTTGCATGTGTGCTTTTATAGCAATATCGTATTTTCAGTACTTTATCAAAGCGTTAGTATGTAGCTTCAAGTTTAATAGTATTCATTTGTTGAACAGCTAAGCTTTGGACATGGGAACCATCTTCTCGTCGTTAACGACATAAACATTTACATTTATTGCTTATCTTCAGTCCTCAACTTTTGAAGATACAAAACGTATATAGTCTTAGACAAGGTTTACATTTCGACAACACTGAGTCACTACCCTGCTCTGCTCTGCTCTGCACTGCACTGCACTGCACTGCAGGCTATTTAGGTTACATAGGGAGGAGAAGTGCATGGTGATTTGCCAACTATATTACACTTACATTTTTCTCGCTTTTCAAAATTTTAACATAAAAGCTAGAAAAAATTCCGCGGTTTATATTTTTCAAATTATTTTTGAAGGGCAAAGCGGAGTAGGAGGAGGAGGAGGAGGACAAGGAGGAGTATCAGGAAACAGTAATTGTGAAGATGCTTACGAAACATGTCATGCAGTTAATGCTCATAAGAATCCTGGTAATACTTCAGTTCTTTTGGGAGGTAATCCAGGTAAGAACCTAAGCCTTTAAGTCAAAACTTTTTGTTTATAAGGAGAACATTTCCATGAATAGTTAACTTTTTTGTGGGCAACCATGTAAAAGACAAGACATGTTGTGTAGTGCTACTCTGGTTCAAAGTAAAAACTAATCAAGTTTTCTATTATAAACAAAATTTACCACAACACTTGTGGACATCTTATAAGATATACTTACTAAAAAATAAAAACTATATGGGGTCACCACATAGAGTGGGTATCTTCTTGAGATTAAAATTATGGAACAATGGGGACACCACTCAATGTGGATATCTTCCCGAGATTAAATAGGTCTAAATATGAAAATATTGGGTCACCACTTAGGCCCTGTTTGCGGATTGAGTGTTCAAGTCAAATCTCGCATGTTGTTTCTCCTTGTTGTGTTTACATGAAGAAGATTGATTTTCGATCTGATCGAAACGAATGGCTGAAGTCAATCCACGCAGTGGAGTGCTTGAGATTCAAGCAAGGATCGACTTGAATGTCTCCAATCTGATTCATGTAAACACGGTTTGATTTGAAAATGACTTGATACGCATGAGTGAACTAGTTGGTGTGTGTCGTGCTAAATGGCAGACATTGAGGGAAGCACAGAAAATAGTGTTTTCAAAAACCGAAACAATGTTCCAAGCGGATCGGATTCTCCATGTAAACATGTTCCCCGATTGACGTCATTCGCGTTTTTCGATCCGATTGGACTGTCAATCCGCTTTCTGTAAACAGGGCCTAAGTCGCGAACAGCTCGTATAAACGTTGATTCTGGAATAAGCCCCGGGCTTATTTTGGACTGGCTTTAACTCTGGGCTTATTTTAGTCGCGGCTTATTGATTACATGACGGTTTATACGCGCTGTTCGCGACTTATTTAAGCCGCGACCTATTTTGCCCCGTATAAAAAGCCCTAATATGACTGAACTACATTTTTACTTTGTGGACACTTTTCTATTTTGGATTTTGTGTTCCTGGGGTGACTTCAATTTTATCTCTCACGGTCACCAGGGCTTGCACGTTAGCTGAAAATCTCGAAGCAAGCGAGACTTCGGCTTCTTGATATAAAATCAGCATGTCATTGCTATGATGTAGTGAAGCGGGAAGAGCATTGTTGTATTGGATATTTCGATTATATAATATTTAGTAAATACAGGCCTTGATAGCCAAGTGTCTTCAACATCCAATAGCTTTATTCAAATTGTTCGATCTGTACTTGAAAATATATTTCCCTCTTTAAGGATGTAATAGACCATATCCCAGAGTAGCTGGAGGAGGTGCTATTGAACTAAAAGCCTTGAGCGGTAAAATATTAATAGGTAGGGAATGAATATGATTGTAATAACGTTGTTGATGATGATGATTGTGATGATCATGAGATGATGATGAACATGAAGATAATGACGATGATGATGAACGTGAAGATAATGATGATGATGATGAACGTGAAGATAATGATGATGTTGATGATGTTGTCGTTGTTGTTGTTGTTGTTGTTGTTGTTGTTGTTGTTGTTGTTGTTGTTGTTGTTGTTGTTGTTTTTGTTTTTTTTGTTTTTGTTGTCCTTGACGATAACGATGACGATGATGAGGATGGCAATGATGAGGTTATTAATTTATTCTACCACATTATAAAACAACTTCTTTTTTAGCCAGCCTCATAAATGTAAGCGGCCAGTCTTACTGCCTTCCTGGTGGTAATGTTGATGATAGTGGTGGTGGTGGTGGTACCATTCGCTTGTCAGCAAATAAGGTTTGTGTTGTTTAATTAATTCAAAATCAGTACCGTCTGGAGTACGTCAAATATAGGTAACACAATAAAGAAATTATTCCGTGAAAATAGCGAAATGATTTAACATTTTCGGATCTCATTAATTATCAGTATGTTTACTCCCCGAGCATTTGATTGGCTACTTTTAATCTACAAACCCTGTTTTTATTTCATTACATTTTACTCTGATGAAGGGCTTCGCTCGAAACGTCATTATTTCGTTCCAATAATCTCAGCAGTTCACCACTTTTTCACTTTGTTATAATTAACACCTTTCATTAGGTAAAGGTCAGCGGCAATGGAAAGTTAATTGCTCACGGTGGCTCTGGATGTTCTTATGGTGGTGGTGGTGGTGGTGGTGGTGGTGGTGGTGGTGGTGGTATAATTCACATCATAGCTACCACTTTTTTGCATCTCCGCGTCAATGTTATTTCTGTGAGGAATGGTACCGGTCATTGCCCAGGCAGTACTGGATTTATCCTGATAAGAAAGATAGCTGGTAAGACATGTTTTTATACATTAGAAAATAAATAGAAAATGATTTAATGAAACTATTTTTGAATTTTAGTTCATCTTGAAAAATCGTCTGTTCATCGTTTTGTGTTGTTAGAGTACAAATGAGTCGACAACGTCTCAGTTATCACCCTACCCTCTCCTATCCTATCTTATCCTATCCTATCTTATCTTATCCTTTCCTATCTTATCCTATCTTATCCTAACTTATCCTAACCTATCCTATCTTATCCTATCTTATCCTATCTTATCCTATCTTATCCTATCTTATCCTATCTTATCCTATCTTATCTTATCTTATCTTATCATATCTTATCCTATCTTATCTTATCTTATCTTATCTTATCTTATCTTATCCTATCTTATCTTATCTTATCCTTTCCTATTCTATCCTATCCTATCCTATCTTATCCTATCTTATCTTATCCTATCTTATCCTATCTTATCCTATCTTATCCTATCTTATCCTATCTTATCATATCTTATCCTATCTTATCTTATCCTATCTAATCCTATCTTATCCTAACTTATCCTAACCTATCCTATCTTATCCTATCTTATCCTATCCTATCTTATCCTATCTTATCATATCTTATCATATCTTATCCTATCTTATCCTATCTTATCCTATCTTATCCTATCTTATCCTATCTTATCCTACCTTATCCTACATTATCCTATCTTATCCTATCTTATCCTATCTTATCCTATCTTATCCTATCTTATCCTATCGTATCCTATCTTATCCTATCTTATCTTATCTTATCTTATCTTATCTTATCTTATCTTATCTTATCTTATCTTATCTTATCTTATCTTATCTTATCTTATCTTATCTTATCTTATCTTATCTTTTCTTATCTTATCCTATCTTATCCTATCTTATCCTATCTTATTCTAACTTATCCTAACTTATCCTATCTTATCCTATCTTATCCTATCTTATCCTATTTTATCCTATCTTATCCTATCTTATTCTATCTTATCCTATCTTATCCTATTTTATTCTTTCCTATCTTATCCTTTCCTATCATCTCTTATCTTATCCTATCCTAACTTATCTTTCCTATCCTTTCCTATCCTATCCTATCCTTTCCTTTCCAAGCATGTTGCTTGAAGCTTTACATGGCGATATATCTTATGTAAAAAGTTTCTAGGTTTACACTGTTGTTTACAGGAATAGACCACTTTCATAATGACCGCCGCTTTAAATATTCTTTTATGTGCATCTAAATTAGCCTTTCTAGCCTCGTTAGGGAGCAAAGATTCTTCTGAATTGGAGACACGCAAACGAGGCCAGAAAGGCTTATTGAGATGCACACAAAAGAATATTTAAATTGGTCGTCATTATGAAAGAGGTCTATAGGACCATCTACACGATACTTGGTCGACGATTTTTTATTCTCCATAGTCGAACCTTTAATTAGAACTTATAATTATCTAATCATTGATTAAATGCAATTTAGTTTCTTTTTTGAACAAGACACGTGTGCACGCTGGATGGCGCATTGCAAGACGACCATAGAATAAAGAACAACCAGAAGTCTGACTCGCATGAAAACTTGTCCCTTTTTTCTCAATGAGCATTACGCCATCCTACGCCATCTTGGTAAGTTCCACCGACACTTTTGGAGGTCAAATTTCCCGGTGGAACTTACCAGGGTGGCGTAAAATGACGAGTGATGGCGACACAATGACGACGATTGAGAAGCCGGGAGGGGAAAATGTGCCTGTGGAACTTACCAGGATGGCGTAGAATGGCGACGATTGATGTACGCGAGGCAACGTGCGCGAGGACACGTACATCAAAAGTACCGACACAGAGTTAGACTTCTGGTTGTTGTTTATTCTGTGATCCAAGGTGCCAACACAGAGTTGGACTTCTGATTGTTCTTTATTCTGTGATCAAAGGTACCGACACAGAGTTGGACTTCTGATTGTTCTTTATTCTGTGATCAAAGGTACCGACACAAGTTGGACTTCTGGTTGTTCTTTATTCTGTGATCAAAGGTACCAACACAGAGTTGGACTTCTGGTTGTTCTTTATTCAGTGATCAAAGGTACCGACACAGAGTTTGACTTCTGGTTGTTCTTTATTCTGTGATCAAAGGTACCAACACAGAGTTGGACTTCTGATTGTTCTTTATTCTGTGATCAAAGGTACCGACACAGAGTTGGACTTCTGGTTGTTCTTTATTCTCTGATCAAAGGTACCAACACAGAGTTGGACTTCTGATTGTTCTTTATTCTGTGATCAAAGGTACCAACACAGAGTTGGCCTTCTGGTTGTTCTTTATTCTCTGATCAAAGGTACCAACACAGAGTTGGACTTCTGGTTGTTCTTTATTCTGTGATCAAAGGTACCAACACAGAGTTGGACTTCTGATTGTTCTTTATTCTGTGATAAAAGGTACCAACACAGAGTTGGACTTCTGGTTGTTCTTTATTCTCTGATCAAAGGTACCAACACAGAGTTGGACTTCTGGTTGTTCTTTATTCTCTGATCAAAAGTACCAACACAGAGTTGGACTTCTGATTGTTCTTTATTCTGTGATCAAAGGTACCAACACAGAGTTGGACTTCTGGTTGTTCTTTATTCTGTGATAAAAAGTACCAACACAGAGTTGGACTTCTGGTTGTTCTTTATTCTGTGATCAAAGGTACCAAAACAGAGTTGGACTTTTGGTTGTTCTTTATTCTCTGATCAAAGGTACCAACACAGAGTTGGACTTCTGGTTGTTCTTTATTCTGTGATCAAAAGTACCAACACAGAGTTGGACTTCTGGTTGTTCTTTATTCTGTGATCAAAGGTACTGACACAGAGTTGGACTTCTGATTGTTCTTTATTCTGTGATCAAAGGTACAGACACAGAGTTGGACTTCCGGTTGTTCTTTATTCTGTGATCAAAAGTACCGACACAGAGTTGGGCTTCTGGTTGTTCTTTATTCTGTGATCAAAGGTACCAACACGGAGTTGGACTTCTGGTTGTTCTTTATTCTCTGATCAAAGGTACCAACACAGAGTTGGACTTCTGGTTGCTCTTTATTCTGTGGTCAAAGGTACCGACACAGAGTTGGACTTCTGGTTGTTCTTTATTCTGTGATTAAAGGTACCGACACAGAGTTGCACTTCTGATTGTTCTTTATTCTCTGATCAAAGGTACTGACACAGAGTTGGACTTCTGGTTGTTCTTTATTCTCTGATCAAAGGTACCAACACAGAGTTGGACTTCTGATTGTTCTTTATTCTCTGATCAAAGGTACCGACACAGAGTTGGGCTTCTGGTTGTTCTTTATTCTGTGATCAAAGGTACCGACACAGAAAAGGATTTCTGGTTGTTCTTTATTCTGTGATCAAAGGTACCAACACTGAGTTGGACTTCTGATTGTTCTTTATTCTGTGATCAACGGTACAGACACAGAGTTGGACTTCTGGTTGTTCTTTATTCTGTGATCAAAGGTACTGACACAGAGTTGGACTTCTGATTGTTCTTTATTCTGTGATCAAAGGTACAGACACAGAGTTGGACTTCTGGTTGTTCTTTATTCTGTGATCAAAAGTACCAACACAGAGTTGGACTTCTGGTTGTTCTTTATTCTGTGATCAAAGGTACTGACACAGAGTTGGACTTCTGGTTGTTCTTTATTCTGTGATCAAAGGTACCAACACAGAGTTGGACTTCTGATTGTTCTTTATTCTCTGATCAAAGGTACCTACACAGAGTTGGGCTTCTGGTTGTTCTTTATTCTGTGATCAAAGGTACCGATACAGAGTTGGACTTCTGGTTGTTCTTTATTCTGTGATCAAAGGTACCGACACAGAGTTGGACTTCTGGTTGTTCTTTATTCTGTGATCAAAGGTACAGACACAGAGTGAACTTCTGGTTGTTCTTTATTCTGTGATCAAAGGTACAGACACAGAGTTGGACTTCTGGTTGTTCTTTATTCTGTGATCAAAGGTACAGACACAGAGTTGGACTTCTGGTTGTTCTTTATTCTGTGATCAAAGGTACAGACACAGAGTTGGACTTCTGTTTGTTCTTTATTCTGTGATCAAAGGTACAGACACAGAGTTGGACTTCTGGTTGTTCTTTATTCTGTGATCAAAGGTACTGACACAGAGTTGGACTTCTGGTTGTTCTTTATTCTGTGATCAAAAGTACCAACACAGAGTTGGACTTCTGGTTGTTCTTTATTCTGTGATCAAAGGTACAGACACAGAGTTGGACTTCTGGTTGTTCTTTATTCTCTGATCAAAGGTACCAACACAGAGTTGGACTTCTGGTTGTTCTTTATTCTGTGATCAAAATCACCGACACAGAGTTGGGCTTCTGGTTGTTCTTTATTCTGTGATCAAAGGCACCAACACAGAGTTGGACTTCTGGTTCTTTATTCTCTGATCAAAGGTACGAACACAGAGTTGGACTTCTGGTTGTTCTTTATTCTGTGATCAAATGTACCAACACAGAGTTGGACTTCTGGTTGTTCTTTATTCTGTGATCAAAGGTACTGACACAGAGTTGGACTTCTGATTGTTCTTTATTCTGTGATCAAAGGTACAGACACAGAGTTGGACTTCTGGTTGTTCTTTATTCTGTGATCAAAGGTACTGACACAGAGTTGGACTTCTGGTTGTTCTTTATTCTGTGATCAAAAGTACCAACACAGAGTTGGACTTCTGGTTGTTCTTTATTCTGTGATCAAAGGTACAGACACAGAGTTGGACTTCTGGTTGTTCTTTATTCTGTGATCAAAGGTACCGACACAGAGTTGGGCTTCTGGTTGTTCTTTATTCTGTTATCAAAGGCACCAACACAGAGTTGGACTTCTGGTTCTTTATTCTCTGATCAAAGGTACGAACACAGAGTTGGACTTCTGGTTGTTCTTTATTCTGTGATCAAAAGTACCAACACAGAGTTGGACTTCTGGTTGTTCTTTATTCTGTGATCAAAGGTACTGACACAGAGTTGGACTTCTGATTGTTCTTTATTCTGTGATCAAAGGTACAGACACAGAGTTGGACTTCTGATTGTTCTGTATTCTCTGATCAAAGGTACCGACACAGAGTTGGGCTTCTGGTTGTTCTTTATTCTGTAATCAAAGGTACCGACACAGAGTTGGACTTCTGGTTGTTCTTTATTCTTTGGTCAAAGGTACAGACACAGAGTTGGACTTCTGGTTGTTCTTTATTCTGTGATCAAAGGTACCAACACAGAGTTGGACTTCTGGTTGTTCTTTATTCTGTGATCAAAGGTACTGACACAGAGTTGGACTTCTGATTGTTCTTTATTCTGTGATCAAAGGTACAGACACAGAGTTGGACTTCTGGTTGTTCTTTATTCTGTGATCAAAGGTACCAACACAGAGTTGGACTTCTGGTTGTTCTTTATTCTGTGATAAAAAGTACCAACACAGAGTTGGACTTCTGGTTGTTCTTTATTCTGTGATCAAAGGTACCAACACAGAGTTGGACTTTTGGTTGTTCTTTATTCTCTGATCAAAGGTACCAACACAGAGTTGGACTTCTGGTTGTTCTTTATTCTGTGATCAAAGGTACCGACACAGAGTTGGACTTCTGGTTGTTCTTTATTCTGTGATCAAAGGTACCAACACAGAGTTGGACTTCTGGTTGTTCTTTATTCTCTGATCAAAGGTACCAACACAGAGTTGGACTTCTGGTTGTTCTTTATTCTGTGATCAAAAGTACCAACACAGAGTTGGACTTCTGGTTGTTCTTTATTCTGTGATCAAAGGTACTGACACAGAGTTGGACTTCTGATTGTTCTTTATTCTGTTATCAAAGGTACAGACACAGAGTTGGACTTCTGGTTGTTCTGTATTCTCTGATCAAAGGTACCGACACAGAGTTGGGCTTCTGGTTGTTCTTTATTCTGTAATCAAAGGTACCGACACAGAGTTGGACTTCTGGTTGTTCTTTATTCTGTGATCAAAGGTACAGACACAGAGTTGGACTTCTGGTTGTTCTTTATTCTGTGATCAAAGGTACCAACACAGAGTTGGACTTCTGGTTGTTCTTTATTCTGTGATCAAAGGTACCGACACAGAGTTGGACTTCTGGTTGTTCTTTATTCTGTGATCAAAGGTACAGACACAGAGTTGGACTTCTGGTTGTTCTTTATTCTGTGATCAAAGGTACCAACACAGAGTTGGACTTCTGGTTGTTCTTTATTCTGTGATCAAAGGTACCAACACAGAGTTGGACTTCTGGTTGTTCTTTATTCTGTGATCAAAGGTACCGACACAGAGTTGGACTTCTGGTTGTTCTTTATTCTGTGATCAAAGGTACCAACACAGAGTTGGACTTCTGGTTGTTCTTTATTCTGTGATCAAAGGTACCGACACAGAGTTGGACTTCTGGTTGTTCTTTATTCTGTGATCAAAGGTACAGACACAGAGTTGGACTTCTGGTTGTTCTTTATTCTGTGATCAAAGGTACCAACACAGAGTTGGACTTCTGGTTGTTCTTTATTCTGTGATCAAAGGTACCGACACAGAGTTGGACTTCTGGTTGTTCTTTATTCTGTGATCAAAGGTACCGACACAGAGTTGGACTTCTGGTTGTTCTTTATTCTGTGATCAAAGGTACAGACACAGAGTTGGACTTCTGGTTGTTCTTTATTCTGTGATCAAAGGTACCAACACAGAGTTGGACTTCTGGTTGTTCTTTATTCTGTGATCAAAGGTACTGACACAGAGTAGGACTTCTGGTTGTTCTTTATTCTGTGATCAAAAGTACCGACACAGAGTTGGACTTCTGGTTGTTCTTTATTCTGTGATCAAAGGTACCAACACAGAGTTGGACTTCTGGTTGTTCTTTATTCTGTGATCAAAGGTACCGACACAGAGTTGGACTTCTGGTTGTTCTTTATTCTGTGATCAAAGGTACACACAGAGTTGGACTTCTGGTTGTTCTTTATTCTGTGATCAAAGGTAGATGTTCTTTATTCTGTGATCAAAGGTACCAACACAGAGTTGGACTTCTGGTTGTTCTTTATTCTGTGATCAAAGGTACTGACACAGAGTTGGACTTCTGGTTGTTCTTTATTCTGTGATCAAAGGTACAGACACAGAGTTGGACTTCTGGTTGTTCTTTATTCTGTGATCAAAGGTACCAACAGAGTTGGACTTCTGGTTGTTCTTTATTCTGTGATCAAAAGGTACCGACACAGAGTTGGACTTCTGGTTGTTCTTTATTCTGTGATCAAAGGTACCAGACACAGAGTTGGACTTCTGGTTGTTCTTTATTCTGTGATCAAAAGGTACCAACACAGAGTTGGACTTCTGGTTGTTCTTTATTCTGTGATCAAAGGTACCAGACACAGAGTTGGACTTCTGGTTGTTCTTTATTCTGTGATCAAAGGTACCGACACAGAGTTGGGCTTCTGGTTGTTCTTTATTCTGTGATCAAAGGTACCGACACAGAGTTGGACTTCTGGTTGTTCTTTATTCTGTGATCAAAGGTACCAACACAGAGTTGGACTTCTGGTTGTTCTTTATTCTGTGATCAAAGGTACAGACACAGAGTTGGACTTCTGGTTGTTCTTTATTCTGTGATCAAAGGTACCAACACAGAGTTGGGACTTCTGGTTGTTCTTTATTCTGTGATCAAAGGTACAACACAGAGTTGGACTTCTGGTTGTTCTTTTTATTCTGTGATCAAAGGTACCGACACAGAGTTGGACTTCTGGTTGTTCTTTATTCTGTGATCAAAGGTACCGACACAGAGTTGGACTTCTGGTTGTTCTTTATTCTGTGATCAAAGGTACCAATACAGAGTTGGACTTCTGGTTGTTCTTTATTCTGTGATCAAAGGTACCGACACAGAGTTGGACTTCTGGTTGTTCTTTATTCTGTGATCAAAGGTACCAGACACAGAGTTGGACTTCTGGTTGTTCTTTATTCTGTGATCAAAGGTACCAACACAGAGTTGGACTTCTGGTTGTTCTTTATTCTGTGATCAAAGGTACCACACAGAGTTGGACTTCTGGTTGTTCTTTATTCTGTGATCAAAGGTACAGACACAGAGTTGGACTTCTGGTTGTTCTTTATTCTGTGATCAAGGTACACAACACAGGGAGTATTCTGGTTGGACTTCTTGTTCATCAAGGTACAACACAGAGTTGGACTTCTGGTTGTTCTTTATTCTGTGATCAAAGGTACAACACAGAGTTGGACTTCTGGTTGTTCTTTATTCTGTGATCAAAGGTACCGACACAGAGTTGGGCTTCTGGTTGTTCTTTATTCTGTGATCAAAAGGTACCCGACACAGAGTTGGACTTCTGGTTGTTCTGTTCTTTATTCTGTGGTCAAAGGTACAGACACAGAGTTGGACTTCTGGTTGTTCTTTATTCTGTGATCAAAGGTACCAACACAGAGTTGGACTTCTGGTTGTTCTTTATTCTGTGATCAAAGGTACCAACACAGAGTTGGACTTCTGATTGTTCTTTATTCTGTGATCAAAGGTACCGACACAGAGTTGGACTTCTGGTTGTTCTTTATTCTGTGATCAAAGGTACCGACACAGAGTTGGACTTCTGGTTGTTCTTTATTCTGTGATCAAAGGTACCAACACAGAGTTGGACTTCTGGTTGTTCTTTATTCTGTGATCAAAGGTACAGACACAGAGTTGGACTTCTGGTTGTTCTTTATTCTGTGATCAAAGGTACCAGACACAGAGTTGGACTTCTGGTTGTTCTTTATTCTGTGATCAAAGGTACCGACACAGAGTTGGACTTCTGGTTGTTCTTTATTCTGTGATCAAAGGTACAGACACAGAGTTGGACTTCTGGTTGTTCTTTATTCTGTGATCAAAGGTACCGACACAGAGTTGGACTTCTGGTTGTTCTTTATTCTGTGATCAAAGGTACCGACACAGAGTTGGACTTCTGGTTGTTCTTTATTCTGTGATCAAAGGTACAGACACAGAGTTGGACTTCTGGTTGTTCTTTATTCTGTGATCAAAGGTACCAACACAGAGTTGGACTTCTGGTTGTTCTTTATTCTGTGATCAATGAGTTGGACTTCTTATTCTGTGATCAAAGGTACCAACACAGAGTTGGACTTCTGGTTGTTCTTTATTCTGTGATCAAAGGTACGACACAGAGTTGGACTTCTGGTTGTTCTTTATTCTGTGATCAAAGGTACCAACACAGAGTTGGACTTCTGGTTGTTCTTTATTCTGTGATCAAAGGTACTGACACAGAGTTGGACTTCTGGTTGTTCTTTATTCTGTGATCAAAGGTACCAGACACAGAGTTGGACTTCTGGTTGTTCTTTATTCTGTGATCAAAGGTACCGACACAGAGTTGGGCTTCTGGTTGTTCTTTATTCTGTGATCAAAGGTACCGACACAGAGTTGGACTTCTGGTTGTTCTTTATTCTGTGGTCAAAGGTACAGACACAGAGTTGGACTTCTGGTTGTTCTTTATTCTGTGATCAAAGGTACCAACACAGAGTTGGACTTCTGGTTGTTCTTTATTCTGTGATCAAAGGTACTGACACAGAGTTGGACTTCTGATTGTTATTTATTCTGTGATCAAAGGTACAGACACAGAGTTGGACTTCTGGTTGTTCTTTATTCTGTGATCAAAGGTACCGACACAGAGTTGGACTTCTGGTTGTTCTTTATTCTGTGATCAAAGGTACCGACACAGAGTTGGACTTCTGGTTGTTCTTTATTCTGTGATCAAAGGTACCAACACAGAGTTGGACTTCTGGTTGTTCTTTATTCTGTGATCAAAGGTACTGACACAGAGTTGGACTTCTGATTGTTATTTATTCTGTGATCAAAGGTACAGACACAGAGTTGGACTTCTGGTTGTTCTTTATTCTGTGATCAAAGGTACCAACACAGAGTTGGACTTCTGGTTGTTCTTTATTCTGTGATCAAAGGTACCGACACAGAGTTGGGCTTCTGGTTGTTCTTTATTCTGTGATCAAAGGTACCGACACAGAGTTGGACTTCTGGTTGTTCTTTATTCTGTGATCAAAGGTACTGACACAGAGTTGGACTTCTGGTTGTTCTTTATTCTGTGATCAAAGGTACCAACACAGAGTTGGACTTCTGGTTGTTCTTTATTCTGTGATCAAAGGTACCGACACAGAGTTGGACTTCTGGTTGTTCTTTATTCTGTGATCAAAGGTACAGACACAGAGTTGGACTTCTGGTTGTTCTTTATTCTGTGATCAAAGGTACCGACACAGAGTTGGACTTCTGGTTGTTCTTTATTCTGTGATCAAAGGTACCAACACAGAGTTGGACTTGTTCTTTATTCTGTGATCAAAGGTACAACACAGAGTTGGACTTCTGGTTGTTCTTTATTCTGTGATCAAAGGTACAACACAGAGTTGGACTTCTGGTTGTTCTTTATTCTGTGATCAAAGGTACCGACACAGAGTTGGACTTCTGGTTGTTCTTTATTCTGTGATCAAAGGTACAGACACAGAGTTGGACTTCTGGTTGTTCTTTATTCTGTGATCAAAGGTACAGACACAGAGTTGGACTTCTGGTTGTTCTTTATTCTGTGATCAAAGGTACCGACACAGAGTTGGACTTCTGGTTGTTCTTTATTCTGTGATCAAAGGTACCGACACAGAGTTGGACTTCTGGTTGTTCTTTATTCTGTGATCAAAGGTACAGACACAGAGTTGGACTTCTGGTTGTTCTTTATTCTGTGATCAAAGGTACCAACACAGAGTTGGACTTCTGGTTGTTCTTTATTCTGTGATCAAAGGTACTGACACAGAGTTGGACTTCTGGTTGTTCTTTATTCTGTGATCAAAGGTACAGACACAGAGTTGGACTTCTGGTTGTTCTTTATTCTGTGATCAAAGGTACCGACACAGAGTTGGACTTCTGGTTGTTCTTTATTCTGTGATCAAAGGTACCGACACAGAGTTGGACTTCTGGTTGTTCTTTATTCTGTGATCAAAGGTACAGACACAGAGTTGGACTTCTGGTTGTTCTTTATTCTGTGATCAAAGGTACCAACACAGAGTTGGACTTCTGGTTGTTCTTTATTCTGTGATCAAAGGTACTGACACAGAGTTGGACTTCTGGTTGTTCTTTATTCTGTGATCAAAGGTACAGACACAGAGTTGGACTTCTGGTTGTTCTTTATTCTGTGATCAAAGGTACCAACACAGAGTTGGACTTCTGGTTGTTCTTTATTCTGTGATCAAAGGTACTGACACAGAGTTGGACTTCTGGTTGTTCTTTATTCTGTGATCAAAGGTACAGACACAGAGTTGGACTTCTGGTTGTTCTTTATTCTGTGATCAAAGGTACCAACACAGAGTTGGACTTCTGGTTGTTCTTTATTCTGTGATCAAAGGTACCAACACAGAGTTGGACTTCTGATTGTTCTTTATTCTCTGATCAAAGGTACCGACACAGAGTTGGGCTTCTGGTTGTTCTTTATTCTGTGATCAAAGGTACCGACACAGAGTTGGACTTCTGGTTGTTCTTTATTCTGTGGTCAAAGGTACAGACACAGAGTTGGACTTCTGGTTGTTCTTTATTCTGTGATCAAAGGTACCAACACAGAGTTGGACTTCTGGTTGTTCTTTATTCTGTGATCAAAGGTACTGACACAGAGTTGGACTTCTGATTGTTATTTATTCTGTGATCAAAGGTACAGACACATAGTTGGACTTCTGGTTGTTCTTTATTCTGTGATCAAAGGTACCGACACAGAGTTGGGCTTCTGGTTGTTCTTTATTCTGTGATCAAAGGTACCGACACAGAGTTGGACTTCTGGTTGTTCTTTATTCTGTGGTCAAAGGTACAGACACAGAGTTGGACTTCTGGTTGTTCTTTATTCTGTGATCAAAGGTACCAACACAGAGTTGGACTTCTGGTTGTTCTTTATTCTGTGATCAAAGGTACTGACACAGAGTTGGACTTCTGATTGTTATTTATTCTGTGATCAAAGGTACAGACACAGAGTTGGACTTCTGGTTGTTCTTTATTCTGTGATCAAAGGTACCAACACAGAGTTGGACTTCTGATTGTTCTTTATTCTCTGATCAAAGGTACCGACACAGAGTTGGGCTTCTGGTTGTTCTTTATTCTGTGATCAAAGGTACCGACACAGAGTTGGACTTCTGGTTGTTCTTTATTCTGTGGTCAAAGGTACAGACACAGAGTTGGACTTCTGGTTGTTCTTTATTCTGTGATCAAAGGTACCAACACAGAGTTGGACTTCTGGTTGTTCTTTATTCTGTGATCAAAGGTACTGACACAGAGTTGGACTTCTGATTGTTATTTATTCTGTGATCAAAGGTACAGACACATAGTTGGACTTCTGGTTGTTCTTTATTCTGTGATCAAAGGTACCGACACAGAGTTGGGCTTCTGGTTGTTCTTTATTCTGTGATCAAAGGTACCGACACAGAGTTGGACTTCTGGTTGTTCTTTATTCTGTGGTCAAAGGTACAGACACAGAGTTGGACTTCTGGTTGTTCTTTATTCTGTGATCAAAGGTACCAACACAGAGTTGGACTTCTGGTTGTTCTTTATTCTGTGATCAAAGGTACTGACACAGAGTTGGACTTCTGATTGTTATTTATTCAGTGATCAAAGGTACAGACACATAGTTGGACTTCTGGTTGTTCTTTATTCTGTGATCAAAGGTACCGACACAGAGTTGGGCTTCTGGTTGTTCTTTATTCTGTGATCAAAGGTACCGACACAGAGTTGGACTTCTGGTTGTTCTTTATTCTGTGGTCAAAGGTACAGACACAGAGTTGGACTTCTGGTTGTTCTTTATTCTGTGATCAAAGGTAACAACACAGAGTTGGACTTCTGGTTGTTCTTTATTCTGTGATCAAAGGTACTGACACAGAGTTGGACTTCTGATTGTTATTTATTCTGTGATCAAAGGTACAGACACAGAGTTGGACTTCTGGTTGTTCTTTATTCTGTGATCAAAGGTACCAACACAGAGTTGGACTTCTGATTGTTCTTTATTCTCTGATCAAAGGTACCGACACAGAGTTGGGCTTCTGGTTGTTCTTTATTCTGTGATCAAAGGTACCGACACAGAGTTGGACTTCTGGTTGTTCTTTATTCTGTGGTCAAAGGTACAGACACAGAGTTGGACTTCTGGTTGTTCTTTATTCTGTGATCAAAGGTACCAACACAGAGTTGGACTTCTGGTTGTTCTTTATTCTGTGATCAAAGGTACTGACACAGAGTTGGACTTCTGATTGTTATTTATTCTGTGATCAAAGGTACAGACACATAGTTGGACTTCTGGTTGTTCTTTATTCTGTGATCAAAGGTACCGACACAGAGTTGGGCTTCTGGTTGTTCTTTATTCTGTGATCAAAGGTACCGACACAGAGTTGGACTTCTGGTTGTTCTTTATTCTGTGGTCAAAGGTACAGACACAGAGTTGGACTTCTGGTTGTTCTTTATTCTGTGATCAAAGGTACCAACACAGAGTTGGACTTCTGGTTGTTCTTTATTCTGTGATCAAAGGTACTGATACAGAGTTGGACTTCTGATTGTTATTTATTCTGTGATCAAAGGTACAGACACAGAGTTGGACTTCTGGTTGTTCTTTATTCTGTGATCAAAGGTACCAACACAGAGTTGGACTTCTGATTGTTCTTTATTCTCTGATCAAAGGTACCGACACAGAGTTGGGCTTCTGGTTGTTCTTTATTCTGTGATCAAAGGTACCGACACAGAGTTGGACTTCTGGTTGTTCTTTATTCTGTGGTCAAAGGTACAGACACAGAGTTGGACTTCTGGTTGTTCTTTATTCTGTGATCAAAGGTACCAACACAGAGTTGGACTTCTGGTTGTTCTTTATTCTGTGATCAAAGGTACTGACACAGAGTTGGACTTCTGATTGTTATTTATTCTGTGATCAAAGGTACAGACACATAGTTGGACTTCTGGTTGTTCTTTATTCTGTGATCAAAGGTACCGACACAGAGTTGGGCTTCTGGTTGTTCTTTATTCTGTGATCAAAGGTACCGACACAGAGTTGGACTTCTGGTTGTTCTTTATTCTGTGGTCAAAGGTACAGACACAGAGTTGGACTTCTGGTTGTTCTTTATTCTGTGATCAAAGGTACCAACACAGAGTTGGACTTCTGGTTGTTCTTTATTCTGTGATCAAAGGTACTGACACAGAGTTGGACTTCTGATTGTTATTTATTCTGTGATCAAAGGTACAGACACAGAGTTGGACTTCTGGTTGTTCTTTATTCTGTGATCAAAGGTACCAACACAGAGTTGGACTTCTGGTTCTTTATTCTCTGATCAAAGGTACCAACACAGAGTTGGAATTCTGGTTGTTCTTTATTCCGTGATCAAAAGTACCGACACAGAGTTGGGCTTCTGGTTGTTCTTTATTCTGTAATCAAAGGTACCAACACAGAGTTGGACTTCTGGTTGTTCTTTATTCTCTGATCAAAGGTACCAACACAGAGTTGGACTTCTTGTTGTTCTTTATTCTGTGGTCAAAGGTACCGACACAGAGTTGGACTTCCGGTCGTTCTTTATTCTGTGATCAAAGGTACTGACACAGAGTTGGACTTCTGATTGTTCTTTATTCTGTGATCAAAGGTACAGACACAGAGTTGGACTTCTGATTGTTCTTTATTCTCTGATCAAAGGTACCGACACAGAGTTGGGCTTCTGGTTGTTCTTTATTCTGTGATCAAAGGTGCCGACACAGAGTTGGACTTCTGGTTGTTCTTTATTCTGTGATCAAAGGTACAGACACAGAGTTGGACTTCTGGTTGTTCTTTATTCTGTGATCAAAGGTACCAACACAGAGTTGGACTTCTGGTTGTTCTTTATTCTGTGATCAAAGGTACCGACACAGAGTTGCACTTCTGGTTGTTCTTTATTCTGTGATCAAAGGTACAGACACAGAGTTGGACTTCTGGTTGTTCTTTATTCTGTGATCAAAGGTACAGACACAGGGTTGGACTTCTGGTTGTGCTTTATTCTGTGATCAAAGGTACCAACACAGAGTTGGACTTCTGATTGTTCTTTATTCTCCGATCAAAAGTACCGACACAGAGTTGGGCTTCTGGTTGTTCTTTATTCTGTGATCAAAGGTACCGATACAGAGTTGGACTTCTGGTTGTTCTTTATTCTGTGATCAAAGGTACCGACACAGAGTTGGACTTCTGGTTGTTCTTTATTCTGTGGTCAAAGGTACAGACACAGAGTTGGACTTCTGGTTGTTCTTTATTCTGTGATCAAAGGTACCAACACAGAGTTGGACCTCTGGTTGTTCTTTATTCTGTGATCAAAGGTACTGACACAGAGTTGGACTTCTGATTGTTATTTATTCTGTGATCAAAGGTACAGACACAGAGTTGGACTTCTGGTTGTTCTTTATTCTGTGATCAAAGGTACCAACACAGAGTTGGATTTCTGGTTGTTCTTTATTCTGTGGTCAAAGGTACAGACACAGAGTTGGACTTCTGGTTGTTCTTTATTCTGTGATCAAAGGTACCGACACAGAGTTGGGCTTCTGGTTGTTCTTTATTCTGTGATCAAAGGTACCGACACAGAGTTGGACTTCTGGTTGTTCTTTATTCTGTGGTCAAAGGTACAGACACAGAGTTGGACTTCTGGTTGTTCTTTATTCTGTGATCAAAGGTACCAACACAGTGTTGGACTTCTGGTTGTTCTTTATTCTGTGATCAAAGGTACCAACACAGAGTTGGACTTCTGATTGTTCTTTATTCTCTGATCAAAGGTACCGACACAGAGTTGGGCTTCTGGTTGTTCTTTATTCTGTGATCAAAGGTACCGACACAGAGTTGGACTTCTGGTTGTTCTTTATTCTGTGGTCAAAGGTACAGACACAGAGTTGGACTTCTGGTTGTTCTTTATTCTGTGATCAAAGGTACTGACACAGAGTTGGACTTCTGATTGTTATTTATTCAGTGATCAAAGGTACAGACACATAGTTGGACTTCTGGTTGTTCTTTATTCTGTGATCAAAGGTACCGACACAGAGTTGGGCTTCTGGTTGTTCTTTATTCTGTGATCAAAGGTACCGACACAGAGTTGGACTTCTGGTTGTTCTTTATTCTGTGGTCAAAGGTACAGACACAGAGTTGGACTTCTGGTTGTTCTTTATTCTGTGATCAAAGGTAACAACACAGAGTTGGACTTCTGGTTGTTCTTTATTCTGTGATCAAAGGTACTGACACAGAGTTGGACTTCTGATTGTTATTTATTCTGTGATCAAAGGTACAGACACAGAGTTGGACTTCTGGTTGTTCTTTATTCTGTGATCAAAGGTACCAACACAGAGTTGGACTTCTGATTGTTCTTTATTCTCTGATCAAAGGTACCGACACAGAGTTGGGCTTCTGGTTGTTCTTTATTCTGTGATCAAAGGTACCGACACAGAGTTGGACTTCTGGTTGTTCTTTATTCTGTGGTCAAAGGTACAGACACAGAGTTGGACTTCTGGTTGTTCTTTATTCTGTGATCAAAGGTACCAACACAGAGTTGGACTTCTGGTTGTTCTTTATTCTGTGATCAAAGGTACTGACACAGAGTTGGACTTCTGATTGTTATTTATTCTGTGATCAAAGGTACAGACACATAGTTGGACTTCTGGTTGTTCTTTATTCTGTGATCAAAGGTACCGACACAGAGTTGGGCTTCTGGTTGTTCTTTATTCTGTGATCAAAGGTACCGACACAGAGTTGGACTTCTGGTTGTTCTTTATTCTGTGGTCAAAGGTACAGACACAGAGTTGGACTTCTGGTTGTTCTTTATTCTGTGATCAAAGGTACCAACACAGAGTTGGACTTCTGGTTGTTCTTTATTCTGTGATCAAAGGTACTGATACAGAGTTGGACTTCTGATTGTTATTTATTCTGTGATCAAAGGTACAGACACAGAGTTGGACTTCTGGTTGTTCTTTATTCTGTGATCAAAGGTACCAACACAGAGTTGGACTTCTGATTGTTCTTTATTCTCTGATCAAAGGTACCGACACAGAGTTGGGCTTCTGGTTGTTCTTTATTCTGTGATCAAAGGTACCGACACAGAGTTGGACTTCTGGTTGTTCTTTATTCTGTGGTCAAAGGTACAGACACAGAGTTGGACTTCTGGTTGTTCTTTATTCTGTGATCAAAGGTACCAACACAGAGTTGGACTTCTGGTTGTTCTTTATTCTGTGATCAAAGGTACTGACACAGAGTTGGACTTCTGATTGTTATTTATTCTGTGATCAAAGGTACAGACACATAGTTGGACTTCTGGTTGTTCTTTATTCTGTGATCAAAGGTACCGACACAGAGTTGGGCTTCTGGTTGTTCTTTATTCTGTGATCAAAGGTACCGACACAGAGTTGGACTTCTGGTTGTTCTTTATTCTGTGGTCAAAGGTACAGACACAGAGTTGGACTTCTGGTTGTTCTTTATTCTGTGATCAAAGGTACCAACACAGAGTTGGACTTCTGGTTGTTCTTTATTCTGTGATCAAAGGTACTGACACAGAGTTGGACTTCTGATTGTTATTTATTCTGTGATCAAAGGTACAGACACAGAGTTGGACTTCTGGTTGTTCTTTATTCTGTGATCAAAGGTACCAACACAGAGTTGGACTTCTGGTTCTTTATTCTCTGATCAAAGGTACCAACACAGAGTTGGAATTCTGGTTGTTCTTTATTCCGTGATCAAAAGTACCGACACAGAGTTGGGCTTCTGGTTGTTCTTTATTCTGTAATCAAAGGTACCAACACAGAGTTGGACTTCTGGTTGTTCTTTATTCTCTGATCAAAGGTACCAACACAGAGTTGGACTTCTTGTTGTTCTTTATTCTGTGGTCAAAGGTACCGACACAGAGTTGGACTTCCGGTCGTTCTTTATTCTGTGATCAAAGGTACTGACACAGAGTTGGACTTCTGATTGTTCTTTATTCTGTGATCAAAGGTACAGACACAGAGTTGGACTTCTGATTGTTCTTTATTCTCTGATCAAAGGTACCGACACAGAGTTGGGCTTCTGGTTGTTCTTTATTCTGTGATCAAAGGTGCCGACACAGAGTTGGACTTCTGGTTGTTCTTTATTCTGTGATCAAAGGTACAGACACAGAGTTGGACTTCTGGTTGTTCTTTATTCTGTGATCAAAGGTACCAACACAGAGTTGGACTTCTGGTTGTTCTTTATTCTGTGATCAAAGGTACCGACACAGAGTTGCACTTCTGGTTGTTCTTTATTCTGTGATCAAAGGTACAGACACAGAGTTGGACTTCTGGTTGTTCTTTATTCTGTGATCAAAGGTACAGACACAGGGTTGGACTTCTGGTTGTGCTTTATTCTGTGATCAAAGGTACCAACACAGAGTTGGACTTCTGATTGTTCTTTATTCTCCGATCAAAAGTACCGACACAGAGTTGGGCTTCTGGTTGTTCTTTATTCTGTGATCAAAGGTACCGATACAGAGTTGGACTTCTGGTTGTTCTTTATTCTGTGATCAAAGGTACCGACACAGAGTTGGACTTCTGGTTGTTCTTTATTCTGTGGTCAAAGGTACAGACACAGAGTTGGACTTCTGGTTGTTCTTTATTCTGTGATCAAAGGTACCAACACAGAGTTGGACCTCTGGTTGTTCTTTATTCTGTGATCAAAGGTACTGACACAGAGTTGGACTTCTGATTGTTATTTATTCTGTGATCAAAGGTACAGACACAGAGTTGGACTTCTGGTTGTTCTTTATTCTGTGATCAAAGGTACCAACACAGAGTTGGATTTCTGGTTGTTCTTTATTCTGTGGTCAAAGGTACAGACACAGAGTTGGACTTCTGGTTGTTCTTTATTCTGTGATCAAAGGTACCGACACAGAGTTGGGCTTCTGGTTGTTCTTTATTCTGTGATCAAAGGTACCGACACAGAGTTGGACTTCTGGTTGTTCTTTATTCTGTGGTCAAAGGTACAGACACAGAGTTGGACTTCTGGTTGTTCTTTATTCTGTGATCAAAGGTACCAACACAGTGTTGGACTTCTGGTTGTTCTTTATTCTGTGATCAAAGGTACCAACACAGAGTTGGACTTCTGATTGTTCTTTATTCTCTGATCAAAGGTACCGACACAGAGTTGGGCTTCTGGTTGTTCTTTATTCTGTGATCAAAGGTACCGACACAGAGTTGGACTTCTGGTTGTTCTTTATTCTGTGGTCAAAGGTACAGACACAGAGTTGGACTTCTGGTTGTTCTTTATTCTGTGATCAAAGGTACTGACACAGAGTTGGACTTCTGATTGTTATTTATTCTGTGATCAAAGGTATAGACACATAGTTGGACTTCTGGTTGTTCTTTATTCTCTGATCAAAGGTACCAACACAGAGTTGGAATTCTGGTTGTTCTTTATTCCGTGATCAAAAGTACCGACACAGAGTTGGGCTTCTGGTTGTTCTTTATTCTGTGATCAAAGGTACCAACACAGAGTTGGACTTCTGGTTGTTCGTTATTCTCTGATGAAAGGTACCAACACAGAGTTGGACTTCTGGTTGTTCTTTATTCTGTGATCAAAGGTACCAACACAGAGTTGGACTTCTGGTTGTTCTTTATTCTGTGATCAAAGGTACCAACACAGAGTTGGACTTCTGGTTGTTCTTTATTCTGTGATAAAAAGTACCAACACAGAGTTGGACTTCTGGTTGTTCTTTATTCTGTGATCAAAGGTACCAACACAGAGTTGGACTTCTGGTTGTTCTTTATTCTGTGATCAAAGGTACTGACACAGAGTTGGACTTCTGATTGTTATTTATTCTGTGATCAAAGGTACCAACACAGAGTTGGACTTCTGATTGTTCTTTATTCTCTGATCAAAGGTACCGACACAGAGTTGGGCTTCTGGTTGTTCTTTATTCTGTGATCAAAGGTACCGACACAGAGTTGGACTTCTGGTTGTTCTTTATTCTGTGGTCAAAGGTACAGACACAGAGTTGGACTTCTGGTTGTTCTTTATTCTGTGATCAAAGGTACCAACACAGAGTTGGACTTCTGGTTGTTCTTTATTCTGTGATCAAAGGTACTGACACAGAGTTGGACTTCTGATTGTTATTTATTCTGTGATCAAAGGTACAGACACAGAGTTGGGCTTCTGGTTGTTCTTTATTCTGTGATCAAAGGTACCGACACAGAGTTGGACTTCTGGTTGTTCTTTATTCTGTGGTCAAAGGTACAGACACAGAGTTGGACTTCTGGTTGTTCTTTATTCTGTGATCAAAGGTACCAACACAGAGTTGGACTTCTGGTTGTTCTTTATTCTGTGATCAAAGGTACTGACACAGAGTTGGACTTCTGATTGTTATTTATTCTGTGATCAAAGGTACAGACACAGAGTTGGACTTCTGGTTGTTCTTTATTCTGTGATCAAAGGTACCAACACAGAGTTGGACTTCTGATTGTTCTTTATTCTCTGATCAAAGGTACCGACACAGAGTTGGGCTTCTGGTTGTTCTTTATTCTGTGATCAAAGGTACCGACACAGAGTTGGACTTCTGGTTGTTCTTTATTCTGTGGTCAAAGGTACAGACACAGAGTTGGACTTCTGGTTGTTCTTTATTCTGTGATCAAAGGTACCAACACAGAGTTGGACTTCTGGTTGTTCTTTATTCTGTGATCAAAGGTACTGACACAGAGTTGGACTTCTGATTGTTATTTATTCTGTGATCAAAGGTACAGACACATAGTTGGACTTCTGGTTGTTCTTTATTCTGTGATCAAAGGTACCGACACAGAGTTGGGCTTCTGGTTGTTCTTTATTCTGTGATCAAAGGTACCGACACAGAGTTGGACTTCTGGTTGTTCTTTATTCTGTGGTCAAAGGTACAGACACAGAGTTGGACTTCTGGTTGTTCTTTATTCTGTGATCAAAGGTAACAACACAGAGTTGGACTTCTGGTTGTTCTTTATTCTGTGATCAAAGGTACTGACACAGAGTTGGACTTCTGATTGTTATTTATTCTGTGATCAAAGGTACAGACACAGAGTTGGACTTCTGGTTGTTCTTTATTCTGTGATCAAAGGTACCAACACAGAGTTGGACTTCTGATTGTTCTTTATTGTCTGATCAAAGGTACCGACACAGAGTTGGGCTTCTGGTTGTTCTTTATTCTGTGATCAAAGGTACCGACACAGAGTTGGACTTCTGGTTGTTCTTTATTCTGTGGTCAAAGGTACAGACACAGAGTTGGACTTCTGGTTGTTCTTTATTCTGTGATCAAAGGTACCAACACAGAGTTGGACTTCTGGTTGTTCTTTATTCTGTGATCAAAGGTACTGACACAGAGTTGGACTTCTGATTGTTATTTATTCTGTGATCAAAGGTACAGACACATAGTTGGACTTCTGGTTGTTCTTTATTCTGTGATCAAAGGTACCGACACAGAGTTGGGCTTCTGGTTGTTCTTTATTCTGTGATCAAAGGTACCGACACAGAGTTGGACTTCTGGTTGTTCTTTATTCTGTGGTCAAAGGTACAGACACAGAGTTGGACTTCTGGTTGTTCTTTATTCTGTGATCAAAGGTACCAACACAGAGTTGGACTTCTGGTTGTTCTTTATTCTGTGATCAAAGGTACTGACACAGAGTTGGACTTCTGATTGTTATTTATTCTGTGATCAAAGGTACAGACACAGAGTTGGACTTCTGGTTGTTCTTTATTCTGTGATCAAAGGTACCAACACAGAGTTGGACTTCTGATTGTTCTTTATTCTCTGATCAAAGGTACCGACACAGAGTTGGGCTTCTGGTTGTTCTTTATTCTGTGATCAAAGGTACCGACACAGAGTTGGACTTCTGGTTGTTCTTTATTCTGTGGTCAAAGGTACAGACACAGAGTTGGACTTCTGGTTGTTCTTTATTCTGTGATCAAAGGTACCAACACAGAGTTGGACTTCTGGTTGTTCTTTATTCTGTGATCAAAGGTACTGACACAGAGTTGGACTTCTGATTGTTATTTATTCTGTGATCAAAGGTACAGACACATAGTTGGACTTCTGGTTGTTCTTTATTCTGTGATCAAAGGTACCGACACAGAGTTGGGCTTCTGGTTGTTCTTTATTCTGTGATCAAAGGTACCGACACAGAGTTGGACTTCTGGTTGTTCTTTATTCTGTGGTCAAAGGTACAGACACAGAGTTGGACTTCTGGTTGTTCTTTATTCTGTGATCAAAGGTACCAACACAGAGTTGGACTTCTGGTTGTTCTTTATTCTGTGATCAAAGGTACTGACACAGAGTTGGACTTCTGATTGTTATTTATTCAGTGATCAAAGGTACAGACACATAGTTGGACTTCTGGTTGTTCTTTATTCTGTGATCAAAGGTACCGACACAGAGTTGGGCTTCTGGTTGTTCTTTATTCTGTGATCAAAGGTACCGACACAGAGTTGGACTTCTGGTTGTTCTTTATTCTGTGGTCAAAGGTACAGACACAGAGTTGGACTTCTGGTTGTTCTTTATTCTGTGATCAAAGGTAACAACACAGAGTTGGACTTCTGGTTGTTCTTTATTCTGTGATCAAAGGTACTGACACAGAGTTGGACTTCTGATTGTTATTTATTCTGTGATCAAAGGTACAGACACAGAGTTGGACTTCTGGTTGTTCTTTATTCTGTGATCAAAGGTACCAACACAGAGTTGGACTTCTGATTGTTCTTTATTCTCTGATCAAAGGTACCGACACAGAGTTGGGCTTCTGGTTGTTCTTTATTCTGTGATCAAAGGTACCGACACAGAGTTGGACTTCTGGTTGTTCTTTATTCTGTGGTCAAAGGTACAGACACAGAGTTGGACTTCTGGTTGTTCTTTATTCTGTGATCAAAGGTACCAACACAGAGTTGGACTTCTGGTTGTTCTTTATTCTGTGATCAAAGGTACTGACACAGAGTTGGACTTCTGATTGTTATTTATTCTGTGATCAAAGGTACAGACACATAGTTGGACTTCTGGTTGTTCTTTATTCTGTGATCAAAGGTACCGACACAGAGTTGGGCTTCTGGTTGTTCTTTATTCTGTGATCAAAGGTACCGACACAGAGTTGGACTTCTGGTTGTTCTTTATTCTGTGGTCAAAGGTACAGACACAGAGTTGGACTTCTGGTTGTTCTTTATTCTGTGATCAAAGGTACCAACACAGAGTTGGACTTCTGGTTGTTCTTTATTCTGTGATCAAAGGTACTGATACAGAGTTGGACTTCTGATTGTTATTTATTCTGTGATCAAAGGTACAGACACAGAGTTGGACTTCTGGTTGTTCTTTATTCTGTGATCAAAGGTACCAACACAGAGTTGGACTTCTGATTGTTCTTTATTCTCTGATCAAAGGTACCGACACAGAGTTGGGCTTCTGGTTGTTCTTTATTCTGTGATCAAAGGTACCGACACAGAGTTGGACTTCTGGTTGTTCTTTATTCTGTGGTCAAAGGTACAGACACAGAGTTGGACTTCTGGTTGTTCTTTATTCTGTGATCAAAGGTACCAACACAGAGTTGGACTTCTGGTTGTTCTTTATTCTGTGATCAAAGGTACTGACACAGAGTTGGACTTCTGATTGTTATTTATTCTGTGATCAAAGGTACAGACACATAGTTGGACTTCTGGTTGTTCTTTATTCTGTGATCAAAGGTACCGACACAGAGTTGGGCTTCTGGTTGTTCTTTATTCTGTGATCAAAGGTACCGACACAGAGTTGGACTTCTGGTTGTTCTTTATTCTGTGGTCAAAGGTACAGACACAGAGTTGGACTTCTGGTTGTTCTTTATTCTGTGATCAAAGGTACCAACACAGAGTTGGACTTCTGGTTGTTCTTTATTCTGTGATCAAAGGTACTGACACAGAGTTGGACTTCTGATTGTTATTTATTCTGTGATCAAAGGTACAGACACAGAGTTGGACTTCTGGTTGTTCTTTATTCTGTGATCAAAGGTACCAACACAGAGTTGGACTTCTGGTTCTTTATTCTCTGATCAAAGGTACCAACACAGAGTTGGAATTCTGGTTGTTCTTTATTCCGTGATCAAAAGTACCGACACAGAGTTGGGCTTCTGGTTGTTCTTTATTCTGTAATCAAAGGTACCAACACAGAGTTGGACTTCTGGTTGTTCTTTATTCTCTGATCAAAGGTACCAACACAGAGTTGGACTTCTTGTTGTTCTTTATTCTGTGGTCAAAGGTACCGACACAGAGTTGGACTTCTGGTTGTTCTTTATTCTGTGATTAAAGGTACCGACACAAAGTTGGACTTCTGATTGTTCTTTATTTTCTGATCAAAGGTACTGACACAGAGTTGGACTTCTGGTTGTTCTTTATTCTGTGATCAAAGGTACCAACACAGAGTTGGACTACTGATTGTTCTTTATTCTCTGATCAAAGGTACCGACACAGAGTTGGGCTTCTGGTTGTTCTTTATTCTGTGATCAAAGGTACCGACACAGAGTTGGACTTCTGGTTGTTCTTTATTCTGTGGTCAAAGGTACAGACACAGAGTTGGACTTCTGGTTGTTCTTTATTCTGTGATCAAAGGTACCAACACAGAGTTGGACTTCTGGTTGTTCTTTATTCTGTGATCAAAGGTACTGACACAGAGTTGGACTTCTGATTGTTATTTATTCTGTGATCAAAGGTACAGACACAGAGTTGGACTTCTGGTTGTTCTTTATTCTGTGATCAAAGGTACCAACACAGAGTTGGACTTCTGGTTGTTCTTTATTCTGTGATAAAAAGTACCAACACAGAGTTGGACTTCTGGTTGTTCTTTATTCTGTGATCAAAGGTACCAACACAGAGTTGGACTTCTGGTTGTTCTTTATTCTGTGGTCAAAGGTACAGACACAGAGTTGGACTTCTGGTTGTTCTTTATTCTGTGCTCAAAGGTACCAACACAGAGTTGGACTTCTGGTTGTTCTTTATTCTGTGATCAAAGGTACTGACACAGAGTTGGACTTCTGATTGTTATTTATTCTGTGATCAAAGGTACAGACACAGAGTTGGACTTCTGGTTGTTCTTTATTCTGTGATCAAAGGTACCAACACAGAGTTGGACTTCTGGTTGTTCTTTATTCTGTGATAAAAAGTACCAACACAGAGTTGGACTTCTGGTTGTTCTTTATTCTGTGATCAAAGGTACCAACACAGAGTTGGACTTCTGGTTCTTTATTCTCTGATCAAAGGTACCAACACAGAGTTGGAATTCTGGTTGTTCTTTATTCCGTGATCAAAATTACCGACACAGAGTTGGGCTTCTGGTTGTTCTTTATTCTGTGATCAAAGGTACCAACACAGAGTTGGACTTCTGGTTGTTCTTTATTCTCTGATGAAAGGTACCAACACAGAGTTGGACTTCTGGTTGTTCTTTATTCTGTGATCAAAGGTACCAACACAGAGTTGGACTTCTGGTTGTTCTTTATTCTGTGATCAAAGGTACCAACACAGAGTTGGACTTCTGGTTGTTCTTTATTCTGTGATAAAAAGTACCAACACAGCGTTGGACTTCTGGTTGTTCTTTATTCTGTGATCAAAGGTACCAACACAGAGTTGGACTTCTGGTTGTTCTTTATTCTGTGGTCAAAGGTACAGACACAGAGTTGGACTTCTGGTTGTTCTTTATTCTGTGATCAAAGGTACCAACACAGAGTTGGACTTTTGGTTGTTCTTTATTCTGTGATCAAAGGTACTGACACAGAGTTGGACTTCTGATTGTTATTTATTCTGTGATCAAAGGTACAGACACAGAGTTGGACTTCTGGTTGTTCTTTATTCTGTGATCAAAGGTACCAACACAGAGTTGGACTTCTGGTTGTTCTTTATTCTCTGATGAAAGGTACCAACACAGAGTTGGACTTCTGGTTGTTCTTTATTCTGTGATCAAAGGTACCAACACAGAGTTGGACTTCTGGTTGTTCTTTATTCTGTGATCAAAGGTACCAACACAGAGTTGGACTTCTGGTTGTTCTTTATTCTGTGATAAAAAGTACCAACACAGAGTTGGACTTCTGGTTGTTCTTTATTCTGTGATCAAAGGTACCAACACAGAGTTGGACTTCTGGTTGTTCTTTATTCTGTGGTCAAAGGTACAGACACAGAGTTGGACTTCTGGTTGTTCTTTATTCTGTGATCAAAGGTACCAACACAGAGTTGGACTTTTGGTTGTTCTTTATTCTGTGATCAAAGGTACTGACACAGAGTTGGACTTCTGATTGTTATTTATTCTGTGATCAAAGGTACAGACACAGAGTTGGACTTCTGGTTGTTCTTTATTCTGTGATCAAAGGTACCAACACAGAGTTGGACTTCTGGTTGTTCTTTATTCTGTGATAAAAAGTACCAACACAGAGTTGGACTTCTGGTTGTTCTTTATTCTGTGATCAAAGGTACCAACACAGAGTTGGACTTCTGGTTCTTTATTCTCTGATCAAAGGTACCAACACAGAGTTGGAATTCTGGTTGTTCTTTATTCCGTGATCAAAAGTACCGACACAGAGTTGGGCTTCTGGTTGTTCTTTATTCTGTGATCAAAGGTACCAACACAGAGTTGGACTTCTGGTTGTTCTTTATTCTCTGATGAAAGGTACCAACACAGAGTTGGGCTTCTGGTTGTTCTTTATTCTGTGATCAAAGGTACCAACACAGAGTTGGACTTCTGGTTGTTCTTTATTCTGTGATCAAAAGTACCAACACAGAGTTGGACTTCTGGTTGTTCTTTATTCTGTGATCAAAAGTACCAACACAGAGTTGGACTTCTGGTTGTTCTTTATTCTCTGATCAAAGGTACCAACACAGAGTTGGACTTCTGGTTGTTTTTTATTCTGTGATCAAAAGTACCGACACAGAGTTGGGCTTCTGGTTGTTCTTTATTCTGTGATCAAAGGTACCAACACAGAGTTGGACTTCTGGTTGTTCTTTATTCTGTGGTCAAAGGTACCAACACAGAGTTGGACTTCTGGTTGTTCTTTATTCTGTAGTTATTCTCTCTGAAGACGGCCCACGTACACTTGCCGAAAGCTCAGAAATCAAAAATTTCAAAACAACATGGTTTACCTTACCTCCTCTTCCCTCTCTTTCCATTTTCTCTGAAAACAGATTAGTACGAATTTAAATTGCTTGCTCTAATCATAGACAATCCAGAAGACAATCTGTCTTCTGGATTGTCTATGCTTTAAAATATGGCACAGTATTCTTGAAACAGTCAAAGATAGTTAATTTGTGCGCCGTTAATGTATTATTTTTTTGTAAGATGTTTTAACTTTAGATTTAGTAACTATTGTCTCCTAATTTTAGCTAATCAGACCAAATCTTGCAGAGAAAATCCCGTTTACCCCACAAAAAAACTGCACTGGTCAGGTAATAAAAAAAGAAACAAACTGCTAACTTTTTAAAGATACCAAACCTCTTCAATATTTAATTATCTGTCTAACTGTCTGTCTGTCTGTTTGTTCCTTCCTTCGTTTGTTTGTTTGTTTGTTTGTTTGTTTGTTTGTTTGTTTGTCTGTCTCTGTCTGTCTGTCTGTCTGCCTGCCTGCCTGCCTGCCTGCCTGCGTGCCTGCCTGCCTGCCTGTCTGTCTGTCTGTCTGTCTGTCTGTCTGTCTGTCTGTCTGTCTGTCTGTCTGTCTGTCTGTCGGTCCGTCCGTCTCTCCATAGCCTGACCGACTTTCTGTCTGCGCTAGTGTGCTTGTTTATTTGTCTTGATCGGTGTCTTAGATGGGTCTGCTGTTTTTGAACTAGAAGCTTACAATAGCGTCCACAAAACTGATTAAGAAGTATTGCTGTATCTTTTAAACTTTTTACTGATCTTGAATTTTAGTACTAACGTTATTGCATGTCATTCCAGTTTTTGATTTATTAAACATGAACACAACGGGACAGAATTCGACGAGCAATGACAACAATCAGGTACATTGCCCTTTTAAATGAATAAATAAGAATCTGTGTGCTTAGGAGCGATCCTATGTCCGTATAATATCTACTGTAAATGAATCCACAACAATCACATTAACCTATCTCTTTAACTCTTTCACTCCCAAATACGGAATTTTTCGTACTTTATTATTTCACTCTGTCTAACGCCAGACGATTTTACTCGTCAATGAGAGAGCTTCCGGAAAGTTGGTAGTGAAAGGATTAAGCAGTTCCGTCACGTCGTATTCAACCACCCTTGTGCCTTCTCGGCTATCACTTTGCGGCTTCCTAGCAACACCTTGGCACTAGAATGGGACAAATAATGCAGGACTCTAGGAACACGATTAGGATGTAGAGAGATACGTTGTCTGGTAATGTTAAGCCCAGTTCCCACTTATAGATATTATATGGTTGCTATTTTTATTGTATATAAATGTGTTTTAGCCTCCCAAGGAAGTAGACAAGGCAGTAAAGCTCCTTCAAAATTTAACCAAACTGCTGAACAACACTGAATCGTATAATAAGATGCCAGAATATTGCTATGTGAGTATTTAAACGAAAACCTCAAATTTTGCTTTGTAGCAATAAGTGAAGTGAAGCGAAAGGAAGTGAAGTGAGGTTGAGTGAAGAAAAGTGAAGGGAAGGAAATGGAGGGAAGTGAAGTGCGGTGAAGTGAAGTGAATAAAGTGAACTGAAGTTGAAGTGAAGTGAAGTGAAGTGAAATGAAGTGAAGTGAAGTGAAGTGCGGTGAAGTGAAGTGAAGTGAAGTGAAGTGCGGTGAAGTGAAGTGAAGTGAAGTGAAGTGAAGTGAAGTGAAGTGAAGTGAAGTGAAGTGAAGTGAAGTGAAGTGAAGTGAAGTGAAGTGAAGTGAAGTGAAGTGAAGTGCGGTGAAGTGAAGTGAAGTGAAGTGAAGTGAAGTGAAGTGAAGTGAAGTGAAGTGAAGTGAAGTGAGGTGAAGTGAAGTAAAGTTGAAGTGAAGT
Organism: Paragorgia papillata; assembly: GCA_035771165.1. Classification (NCBI taxonomy): domain Eukaryota; kingdom Metazoa; phylum Cnidaria; class Anthozoa; order Scleralcyonacea; family Coralliidae; genus Paragorgia; species Paragorgia papillata. The sequence goes on from JAWNZC010000013.1 coordinate 641,104, forward strand.
GAAGTGAAGTGAAGTGAAGTGAAGTGAAGTGAAGTGAAATGAAATGAAATGAAATGAAATGAAATGAAGTGAAGTGAAGTGAAGTGAAATGAAATGAAGTGAAGTGAAGTGAAGTGATGTGTAGCCTGAGAAAACAACCGCCTCTTCTCGCTCGCCGCATCGCGGAAGAGACGTCTGAGCAAATCTACCGAGATTCCGCTGATTGGTTACTTTGTAATTATACGATAATTAATTCAAAACTCGGCTCGACCAAGATCAACTGCAACATTATCCCTGTTTGAAAAAACCCCAACATAGTTAAGGTGGCTCCCTATAGTTTCAATAAATACGTGCTATTTCATACGCTCATTATCTAATGTTATTCACAAGTCTAAAAATTTGTTGGATAAATACTAAGTAGACCTTACTATAGCAGAACTATCGCAGATATAAAATATCTATGAAAAAGTTCAATTATTTGCTGTTACCATGGTAATAATGACGTTGGAACTTTGGTATATTTTCAAATATTGCATAATTGAAGCGGCATGTCTTCAGTTTGCTTCGGTAAAATTTTTTAAAAATTGCTGAGATGATAGATACTGTTGTGGAGAATATCCATGCACAAAATCAGAGAGAGTTGTATGGACAGATTTTTCGCTGTAAAAATTATCGATTTAAAAACGTTCTGTCTTAAAAAATTATATATACTTTAGAACTTTTTATAAACTACTTATTTACAAAATTTTAGCAAAATTCACCGAAGAAAACATCTACAAGTCTAACATCTATGTCGACGCGGTCATAGAATTTCGAAACGACAAGATCGCTATTTACGCATGCGCAGCGATACTATTTCTAGTCACCAGTCCCCTATTGAAATTACCGTAGGGAGCCACCTTAAAGCTTAGTTTTGCCAAAAAAGAAAGATAGATAGTTAGTTTTTCTAAAGCAAGTTTGAGTGCAGTAAACAGCAACATTTTCCTATCGAAATTGAACGATTTCGCCAGACATCGAGTTGGCAAAAACTCAGCTTTAACTTTGTTATTTCAGACAGGGATAATGTTGCAGTTGATCTTGGTCGAGCCGAGTTTTGAATTACTTATCGTATGATTTCAACGTAACCAATCAGCGCTACTACCCGAATCTCGTTAGACTTACGTCATCAGTATGGAATTTCTTGGCTCGTTGCTCAGACGTCTCTTTCGCGAGGGAGCGAGCGAAGAAGAGGCGGTTGTTTTCTCAGGCTAAATGATGTGAAGTGAAATGAAGTAAAGTGAAGTGATGTGAAATGAAATGAAATGAAATGAAATAAAGTGAAGTGAAGTGAAGTGAAGTGAAGTGAAGTGCAGGTTGAACGACCTTCCTATCGTTTTAATTCTCAACAACATTGTTTTTTAGCGAATCTTTGATGCTGGAGCAAGAATCGTGGATAAGATCTTGAATAATAATAATGCTTTCCGAGTATGTTCTAATGGATTTCCAACATTTGCCTCTTATTAGAAAATGTCACATGGAAAAGCTGAGTCAAAACACAGATGTTTCATTTACAAATTGCCATTCAAAAAATTTAAAGTGCCTATTGAACGAAAATTAAGTTTGTCTTATTTGAACGAACACTTAATTTTAAGATTAATGGTAGAGTAACATATTTTGCAGTTTTTCGTTTCCTTGCTTCGTTCTTGAGATATTTTAGTTTGTTTGATATGCAAGTCAAACATTTTGCATAAAATGATTTATCGAAAAATTTATATATCTTTGTTATTATCAAATATGTTAAATAATCACTTGAAGATCTACAAGTTTAGTGTTGTGGGCTTAACACTTCCACATGCCTCATTCAAATTAATTTGGTTTGATAATAGAAAATTCTTCTATACCACAAATGCATATTTATAACGTCAAAATGTTTAATTTGCATATCAAACAAAATAGATGTTACTCTATAATGTTAAGTATCCTTTCAAGTAAGACAAACTTAATTTTCGTTTCATAGGCACTTTAAAATAATTTAAACGTATAGCTAGGTGAACGTAGTGAAAAGCAGACTATAACCTTTTTTAAATATAGTTCAGTCGAATTACTAAACCACGTGATGATGGCGATGGTAGTGGTTAAGGTTGTGACCTGGTGGTTAATGTGGTGGTGATGTTAAGGTGTTAAGGTGTTAAAAGAATCATATTTTTTCCTCTAAAACGTTTTGCAGTGTACATTTGTGCCTCATTCTAGTTCCTTGCTTAGCCCTAGTGTCAGTGCTGATAATGGAAAAGGTTTTACACTTGCAGCATTTGTGTATCTGGACAAATCACACTTATTGTAATATGCAAATTTAATGCAAATTAGGATTTCTGAACTTACTAGAACAACGATTGATCCCCTCCTGAAAACAGTAAACTGTCTAATACTTTTCAAAACTCAAGACTAACACTAGGGCCGTGCAAGGAACTAGTACACCGTGAAACGTTTTAGAGGGAAAAATCTGATTGTTTATAGCTTTTTCCTATCGAGCCACCGTTAAGATGGTGGTGATAATGATGGCGGTATTAAGTGGTTAAGGCTGTGGTGTTTGTTGCTCTTGTGGTGGTGGTAGTGGTAGTGATGGTGGTTGGGATAGTAGTGATGGTGGTTGGGATAGTAGTTAAGGTGGTGGTGGTGATGGTGGTGGTGATAGTGGTGGTGATGGTTAAGGTTGTGGTGGTTGTTGTGAAGGTGGTAGTAGTGGTGATGGTACCAGTGACGGTAGAGTATGTGATGATGGTGGTGGTTGTGGTAATAGTGGTAGCGGTGATGGTGGATAAGGTTGTGGTTGTTGTAGTGATGGTTGTGGTAGTGGTGATATTAATAGTGATGGTATAGTATGTGATTATGGTGGTGGTTGTGATAGTGGTGGTAATAGTGGTGGTGATGATTGTGGTGATGGTTGTGGTGATGGTAGAGTACGTGATGATGGTGGTGGTGATGGTAATAGTTGTGGTAATAGTGGTGGTAATAGTGGTGGTAATAGTGGTGGCAATCATGCATGGTGGTAATATTGATGATAATAACGGTGGTGCTTTGTCGTCGTGGCTGTTGTCGGCCCTTTAGCGAACTTATATTATGCGTGCTATAAAGAAGTCATTGCGTGCCCGAAATAACACGCGACATAAATAGACTTGGTGTAGCTTCTCAAGATTTGTAATCTTCATTTTATAATTTTTGTTTTTTACTGAAGCCCGAAACCCTCCTGGTAACGTTTTCTGATTTTGTGTTGGCCTTCTTAAAAACTGAATGGCTTTATCGCCGTATGGAAAAAGACTTCTCGCATCTCAGTGAGTATTTGGTGGTGGTGTCAGTGTTGGTTGGCGCTGGTGATGTTGATGGTGCTGGTTGCTGCTGGTGATGTTGATGGTGATGTTGGTGCTGGTGGTGTTAGTGGTAGTGTTGATGGTGGTGTTGGTGCTGGTAGTGTTAGTGTTAGTGTTAGTATTATTGTTGGTGCTGGTGGTGTTGATGGTGGTGCTGGTGCTTGTATGTTGTTATTATTATTCACGGTTGTTGTTATATATGAGTCGTAGGCGATCTTACTAACAGCTACAGTGAGATGCAATTCCGTAACTGAACTTGTTTTCTCAAAGATTATAGATTTGAAGTTTTCAATGGCAGTCGAGACAATCCAGAAGCAGCAATTAAAGATACCGTTGAGATTTCACTGGATAATGTAACCAATCACGACAACTGTACGCCAAACTGTAAGTACGGAAGTTCACTTGTTTATAACATCTGCAATCGAGGACGTTAGCTGTATTTGCAATCATAGGTTTCTCAGGCGTTTTTGGACGTTTTTCTACCCATTGGCCAATTAGACTCAGGTCTTTTGTCCAATCAGTATGTAAAGAGTGTGTTTGTTGCGTTTTAGGCATTGTGAAAGTATGTCTTGTGAAGATAAAGAAGATGAGCCTCAACATAACAGTCGGGTAATTCTTTAACTCTGTGATTCCTTTTTGATTCGAGAGGAACCGAATATAAGATATGAATATTTTTAAGATACCTTAATACTCTAGCTAGCTGGATACTCTAACCAGCGAGCCAATAGAACTCAGATGGTAGACCGAGCTTCTTGTATAATATTTAGACTTGAGAACGAGTCAAACCGTACGTGCTTGTTAGGCTACAAGTCGCATTGTGTATAGTATTTTTCAGTTAAATGTTTTTCGACGTTAGTATAGTGTTTGCAGATTGAAGTCTGTCATCTGAGTTCTAGTGGCTCAAAGGTTAGAGCGTGCTGCTAGAATTCTGAAGGTTATGGATTTGAGTCTGGGAGCTCACAGTTTCTGAGTTTAACAAACTTACGACAGCTTGTATAGCAATAACAAACAAAACTTTACCAACGACATAGTTCAACGCTACTCTGTTCATGATCCAACGTTTCGATAATCCGATCTAGTGTCTTCATCATGGGTGATGGTTGTGAAGATGATGAAGACACTAAATGAAGACACTAGATCGGAGTGTCGAAACGTTAGGTCGTGAACACTAACTTTTTAAGCTACGTTGAAAAAACGTTTAAGCCAGAGTAGCGTTAAACTATGTCTTGTTCTTCACCTGGCTGCGTTGGGAGTTTATTTGTTAACGTTAGCTTGTGAACTGCAAACAAACTCCACAATAATATCGACGCTATTTTTCAGTTATCGTCAGTTAAACATGAAGACGAAGAAACTCGTATTATTTTCTACTGCAAAAAACAAATTGTAAATTTGAGGAGTCATCAATACTGTAATGGCTTGTATTATTTGTACGCGTGAAGATGTCCAACTCGTTATTTCTTTCTTGTTCTTAGAGGAAAAGAATATCTTCTGGGGAGTTCTATTATCTTAGTAGGGATGGTTGTCAATGGGAGACGTGTTACAGAACTTGGAACACAACATGCGATTGTCAATATTCCTTTGGACACAAAGGTAGGGGAAGAGAAAACAATGTTGTTTGTTCTTTTCAAACGTTGTTTGAAAAGCACCATTGTTGTATATTTTTCACTTGTTTTTCAAGTATACTTCACTTTGTTTTATTTCATTCACTTTATTTCACTCCATTTCACTTCGCTTCGCGTCGCTTCATTTCGCTTCATTTCACTTCACTTCACTTCACTTCACTTCACTTCACTTCACTTCACTTCACTTCACTTCACTTCACTTCACTTCACTTCACTTCACTTCACTTCACTTCATTTCACTTCACTTCACTCCACTCCACTTCACTTAACTTAACTTCACCCCACTCCACTTCACTTCATTTCACTTCACTTATTTAAGTATTATTTTGTTTAATATATATTGATTCAAAGCGAGAAATTAGACATGATATGAATTGTACGTATTTGGATGCGAAATCTAACAGTACTACTAAGGAATGGAGTGTCAAAGGTGTTCAATTTCATTCATTTGACACAAACAAAACGATCGCGAAGTGCAAGACCAATCACATGTCAAATTTTGTAGTAGTGTTTGCCGTTGAAAAACCGGTAAGCTTCCTTGATATTATTCTCACTTTGAAATTTACTTCTAAAATTTTGAAATCCTGAAAAGTGCCACAATGAGATACCAGTGTATGGCGGGTGTGACTTCCCTGCGAGCAGAGCCTCCTGTATCCTTGCGAGGCGAAGGAAAGGAGACTCTGCCGAAATCGTGTATTTTCTTTGATGTCGCCGTCGCCCAAGAGTTGGTGCGAGACAAACCAGTTCAGTTCCTGTTTCAACAGGTTTTGATACGCACGGCTATATTTAAACGTAAACGTGGTGACCAAGTCATAAGCCCAAGTCATAGATCGATGTTGTCGAGTTATTCTGAAGATTCGAACAATTAGCACGCTTTCTCGTACTAGTAGCCTGCGAATACAGCCGCCTCGGATATCTATTCTTTTCACAACGAATTCGATTTGCGATAAATTCAAAGATTTCCTATCAAAATCGAACGATTTTTCAGTCATCAAGCAGGACTTCCTGTTGAATCTTTAAATTGTCGTTTGAATCTTTAAATAGTCGTAACCTAGCAACGTGCGTTTTAAATTTCACTCATTGGTGAGAATGCCTGTTCAACTGTCTGGACATGAAGTCCTGCTTGAAGACAGAAAAATCGTTCGATTTCGATAGGAAATCTTGCAACTTATCGCAAATCGAACTCGTTGTTTTAAGAATAGCTATCCGTTTGCTTTGTTTGGTAAAAACTAGGAATTTAAGACACAAACTGAGCACCATTTAAATCGTATCTGGGCAACCGTCACGCTTGCTTCAATGAAAAAATACACGATTTCGGCAGTCTCCTTTCCTTCGCCTCGCAAGGATGCAGGAGGCTCTGCTTGCAGGGTAAGGTGTGGCAACCAATCCGCTTAAAAAGAAAAACAAAAACAAGAAAGCCTTTAAAGTAGTTCTTTGATGAAAATATTATTGGTAATGTTTCTTCATAATTCTAAAGATATTGTGGTAGTTGGTAATTGTGCAAAGTTTCATTTCGAAATTCTCAAAAACAAAGTTGTATTTTACGTGCGAAGTTTGTTTTTTATTTGTAAACATGGCCTAACTCGCGAACAGCTCGTATAAACGTCGATTCTTGAATAAGCCCCGGGCTTATTTTGGACTAGCTTTAACTCTGGGTTTATTTTAGTTGCGGCTTATTGATTACATTTTTGAATTAAACGAGCTGTTCGCGATTTATTTAAGCCGCGGCTTGTTTTGCCCCGTATAAAATGCCCTAATATGACTGCACTACATTTGTACTTTGTGGACACTTTTCTATTTTGGATTTTGTGATCCTGGGGAGACTTCAATTTTATCTCTCACGGTCACCCAGCCACGTTAGCTGAAAATCTCGAAGCAGGCGAAACTTCGGCTTCTTGATATAAAATCAGCATGTCATTGCTATGATGTAGTGATACGTTGTCTGGTAATGTCAAGCTTAGTGCCCACTTATTATAAAAATTATTTGGTTGCTATTTTTTTTGTATATACATGTGTTGTAGCTTCCCAAGGATGTAAACGAGGCAGTAAAGAGCATTCGACATTTAACCAAACTGCTGAATAAACCTGAATCGTGTAATAAGATGCCAGAATATTGCAATGTGAGTATATAAACGAAAACCTCAAATTTTGCGTTGTAGCAATAAGTGAAGTGAAGTGAAGTGAAGTGAAGTGAAGTGAAGTGAAGTGAAGTGAAGTGAAGTGAAGTGAAGTGAAGTGAAGTGAAGTGAAGTGAAGTGAAGTGAAGTGAAGTGAAGTCAAGTGATGTGAAGTGAGGTGAGGTGAGGTGAAGTGAAGTGAAGTGAAGTGAAATGAAGTGAACTGAAATGGAATGAAGTGAACTGAAGTGAAATGAAGTGAAATGAAGTAAAGTGAAGTGAAGTGATTGGAAGTGAAATGAAGTAAAGTGAAGTGAAGAGAAGTGAAGTGAAGTGAAGTGAAGTGAAGGGAAGGGAAGGGAAAGGAAGTGAACTGAAGTGAAGTGAAGTGAGGTGAAGGGAAGTAAGGGGAAGGAAATGGAGAGAAGTGAAGTGCGGTGAAGTGAAATGAAGTAAAGTGAAGTGATGTGAAATGAAGTGAAGTGAAGTGCGGTGAAATGAAGTGAAGTGAAATGAAGTGAAATGAAGTGAAATGAAGTAAAGTGAAGTGAAGTGAAGTGAAGGGAAGGGAAGGGAAAGGAAGTGAACTGAAGTGAAGTGAGGTGAAGGGAAGTAAGGGGAAGGAAATGGAGAGAAGTGAAGTGCGGTGAAGTGAAATGAAGTAAAGTGAAGTGATGTGAAATGAAGTGAAGTGAAGTGAAGTGAAGTGAAGTGAAGTGAAGTGAAGTGAAGTGAAGTGAAGTGAAGGTTGAACGACCTTCCTATCGTTTTAATTCTCAACATCATTGTTTTGTAGAGAATCTTTGATGATGGAGCAAGAATCGTGAATAACGTCTTTAATAATAATGTTTCCCGAGTATGTTCTTATGGATTTCCAACCTTTGCCTTTTATTAGGAGAGAAGTGAAGTGCGGTGAAGTGAAATGAAGTAAAGTGAAGTGATGTGAAATGAAGTGAAGTGAAGTGCGAAATAACACGCGACATAAATAGGCTTGGTGTAGCTTCTCAAGATTTTTAACTTCATTTTATTATTTTTGTTTTTTACTGAAGCCCGAAACCCTTCTGGTAACGTTTTCTGATTTTGTGTTGGCCTTCTTAAAAACTGGAAGACTTTATCGCCCTATGAAAAAAGACTTCTCGAATCTCAGTGAGTATTTCTCAAAGTATAATATTCTTTTTGTCTATAAGAATTTCGTTGTTGTTAATGTTGTTGTTGTTAATGTTGTTGTTGTTTATGTTTATGTTTATGTTGTTGTTCGTGTTAGTGTTGTTGTGGTTTATGTTGTTGTTAATGCTGGGGTTTTTTTATGTTGTCGTGGTTTATGTTGGTTTTTTTAAGGTGCTGGTGGTGGTGATGTTGGTAGTGATTCTGGTTGTTGCTGGTGGTGTTAATGGCGGTGATGGTGGTGTTGATGGTGGTGTTAGTGTTGGTGGTGTTAATGGTGGTGCTGGCGGTGATGTTGGTGGTGGTGTTGATGGTGGTTGATGCTGGTTGTATTGTAATGATGCTGGTAGTGTTGATTGTGGTGCTAATGGTGTTGTAATGATGCTGGTGGTCTTGATTGTGTGGTTGGTGCTGGTGGTGTTAATGATGGTGTTGATGGTGCTGGTGGTATTGATGGTGTTGTTGATGGTGTTGTTGGTAGTGTTGGTGCCGCTGGCGGTGCTGATGGTGGTGCTGAAGGTGCTGCTGGTGGTGCTGGTGGTGTTGATGGTGGTTGGTGCTGGTGGTGTTGTAGTGATGCTGGTGGTCTTGATTGTGTGGTTGGTGCTGATGCTGTTGGTGCTGATGGTGTTGGTGCTATTGGTAGTGTTGGTGTTGGCGCTGGGTGCTGTAGATGGTGGTATTGGTGCTGATTGGTACTGGTGATGTTGGTAGTGTTAGTGTAGTTGTTGCTGGTGCTATTGATGGTGGTGGTGTTGGTGGTGTTAGTGTTGGTATTGGTGCTGGTGGTATTGATGTTGGTGTTAGTGTTGGTGCTGGTGGTTTGATATTGGTGTTAGTGTTGGTGCTGATGGTATCGATGGTGGTGTTAGTGTCGGTGGTATTGATGGTGGTGTTAGTGTTTGTGCTGGTGGCATTGATGGTGGTGTTAGTGTTGGTTGGTGCTGGTAATGTTGTTGATGGTGGTGGTTGGTGCTGGTGATGGTGCTGGTGCTGGTTGGTGCTGGTAGTGTTGATGGTGGTGTTGGTGCTGGTGGTGTTAGTGGTAGTGTTGATGGTGGTGTTGGTGCTGGTAGTGTTAGTGTTAGTGTTAGTGTTAGTGTTAGTGTTAGTGTTAGTGTTAGTGTTAGTGTTAGTGTTAGTGTTAGTGTTAGTGTTAGTGTTAGTGTTAGTGTTAGTGTTAGTGTTAGTGTTAGTGTTAGTGTTAGTGTTAGTATTAGTGTTAGTGTAATTGTTGGTGCTGGTGGTGTTGATGGTGGTGTTGGTGCTTGTGTGTTGTTGTTTTTGTTGTTATTATTCATGGTTGTTGTTATATATGAGTCGTAGGCGATCTTACTAACATCTACAGTGAGATGCAATTCTGTAACCGAACTTGTTCTCTCAAAGATTATACATTTGAAGTTTTCAATGGTAGCCGAGACAATCCAGAAGCAGCAATTAAAGATACTGTTGAGATTTCACTGGATAATATAACCAATCACGACAACTGTAAGCCAAACTGTAAGTACGGCTGCTCACTAAATGTTTATAGCATCTGCGATCGAGGACGTTGGTTGTATATGCAATTTATATACATTGGTTTCTCAAACATTTTTGGACGTTTTTCTACACATTGGCCAAAGACTCAGGTCTTTTGTCCAATCAGTATGTAAAGAGTGTGTTTGTTGCGTTTTAGGCATTGTAAAAGTATGTCTTGTGAAGATAAAGAAGATGAGCCTCAACATAACAGTCGGGTAATTCTTTAACGTTAACTCTGTGATTGCTTATTGATTCGAGAGGAACCGAATATAAGATATGAATATTCAGAAACACGTCCGAACTCTAGGTGGGACTCGAGCTCGCAATCTTGCAAATGCTAGCTATGTCTTGGAGTTGGTAAACTTTGTTCAGTTTCGAATGCCAGCCGGATACTCTAACCACTGGTAGCCAGTGAGCCAATAGAACTCGGATGGTAGACCGAGCTATTGTTTTTCTACGTTAGTATAGTGGTTGCAGCTTGAAGTCTGTCATCTGAGTTCTAGTGGCTCAATGGTTAGAGCGGAAGGTTATGGATTTGAGTCCTGTCTGGGAGCTCACAGTTGCTGAGTTTAACAACTTACGACAGCTTGTACAACAATAACAAACAAAACTTTACCAACTTCGAGTTCAAACACTATACTAACGTAGAAACTAACGTTAGCCCAGACTCAGACATAGTTCAACGCTACTCTGGCTTGATCATTGGTTGATCGTTGTGAACTGAATGAAGACGCTAAATCGGAGTGTCGAAACGTTGGGTAATGAACAGTAACGTTTTAAGCTACGTTCAAAAAACTTTTAAGCCAGAGTAGCGTTAAACTATGTCTTATTCTTCACCTGGCTGCGTTGAGAATTTAATTGTTAACGTTAGTTTGTGAACTGGAAATAAACTCCACAATAAATAATATCGACGCCATTTTTGAGTTATCGTCAGTTAAATATGAAGACGAAAAAACTCGTATTATTTTCTACTGCAAAAACAAATTGTAAATTTGAGGAGTCGTCAATACTGTAATGGCTTGTATTATTTGTACGCGTGAAGATGTCGAACTCGTTATATTACTTTCTTGTTCTTAGAGGAAAAGAACATTTTCTGGGGAGTTCTATTATCTTAGTAGAGATAGTTGTCAATGGGAGACGTGTTACAGAACTTGGAACACAACATGCGATTGTCAAAATTCCTTTGGTCACAAAGGTAGGGGAAGAGAAAACAATGTTGTTTGTTCTTTTCAAACGTTGTTTGAAAAGCACCATTGTTGTATATAATTTATTTATCAAGTATACTTCACTTCGTTTTATTTCATTCACTTTATTTCACTCCATTTCACTTCGTTTCGCCTCGCTTCGCTTCACTTCGCTTCGCTTCGCTTCGCTTCGCTTCGCTTCGCTTCGCTTCGCTTCGCTTCGCTTCGCTTTGCCCCGCTTCGCTTTTCTTCGCTTCGCTTCGCTTCGCTTCGCTTCGCTTCGCTTCGCTTCGCTTCGCTTCGCTTCACTTCACTTCACTTCACTTCATTTCATTTTTCTTTACTCCACTTCAGTTCACTTCACTTCACTTCACTTCATTTCACTTTTCTTTACTCCACTTCAGTTCAGTTCACTTCACTTCAGTTCACTTCATTTCATTTCACTTCACTTCACTTCACTTCACTTCACTCCACTCCACTCTGGTCCACTTCACTTCACTCCACTCCACTCCACTTCACTTCACTTATTTAAGTATTATTTTGTTTAATATATATTGATTCAAAGGGAGAAATTAGACATGATATGAAGTGTGCGTATTTGGATGCGGAATCTAACAGTCCTACTAAGGAATGGAGTGTCAAAGGTGTTCAATTTCATTCATTTGACACAAACAAGAAGATCACAAAGTGCAAGACCGATCACATGTCAAATTTTGCAGTGTTGTTTGCCGTTAAAGGACCGGTAAGCTTCCTGGATATTATTCTCACTTTGATATTTACTTCTAAAATTTTGAAATGCCGAAAAGTGCCACAAGCCGGTTGTTGAGATACCAGTGTATGGCGGGTGTGACTTCCCTGCGAGCAGAGCCTCCTGTATCCTTGCGAGGCGAAGGAAAGGAGACTGCCGAAATCGTGTATTTTCTTTGATGTCGCCATCGCCCAAGTGTTGGCGAGACAAACCAGTTCAGTTCCATTAAATTGGCCGTGTTTGAGATGAATGAGTTGAGGAGAACTTATGACGTCATAGACTCAACAAAAACAAAAGATCATTGTTGTTGTCAACAAAAGGGTCATTGTTGTTATTGAGGCTATGACGTCATAAGCTTTCTCGACTCGCTCTTCTCAAGCTCGTCCACTTTAATGGCGGCGCTCCAAAATACAAACTTCCCACGTAAAATCTCACCTTTTCATTTTTCTAGAGTCTCTGATATGCCATTTCCTGCATTTTGGAGTGAGATTTTACAGAATTCTGAAGATTATAAAACTTCATAGAAAACACAAAAGATTACAGATTTCAGATCTTTATATCCCCCCATTGAAGACCTAGCTATACAAAGAAATAGGTTTATTTTGTTAAGTTTTGGCGCCCCTTCTGCAACCCCAGCTTGGGGGGGCTTGCCCCCCGGCCCCCCTGCCACCACGCCACTGGTGCTGACGTCATCTGTTCAGCTAAGCAAACCGAAGAAAACCGCAGGAAAGAAGCAACTGTCTTTGAATTGCGTATTTTGAACGTTTTTTCGTTTTGGGAGAGTGATTTTCTTTACATTTTCAACTGAAAATGTGTAATAAAACAATTATTGAATTCCACTTTTTTGATATCAAGAATTATCAGGGTCTCAGATCGCATTATCAGCCTGACAGCCTTTGGCTTCGGCAGATAACACAGACTTCGACCTTGATCATTCTTGATATCAAAAAAGTCTCATCCAATAATTGCTTAATATCTGTTTTCTAAGTGTGGACAGTGCGTAGCCAGGATCAAAATTTTGGGGGAGCAACGGAAAATTTGGGAGTGCAGTTTTAGATGAGAATTATCAAGCATTAGATGGTGTAGAATCGTGGCTTTAGCCGCGACCAGTCATCAATGTAGGGGGTATGGGAGCATCGTCCATCCCCGAAGAAGATTTTGAGTTTTCGAAGCCCTGTGAGGGCATTTCCCGCGGTCAAAACGACCGAGGGCTCTTGGGAGCGTAATTCTGCGCAGTTTAACGAATGGAACTTCATGTGACAGTGTATCAGCATCACGATTACCATTAGCAACAGAAACAAACTTCAAATTTCAAAGAAGCAAAAGTTCTTACTTGAATTTAGCGTCAGACATTCAGGAGACTTGGGGGGGGGGGGATGTGTAGTTGGGGGGCCCAGGCCCCCCTAGGCCCCCCTTGGCTACGCCACTGAGTGCGGATGAAGTGAAAAACTCGTTGGCATTTTTGTTGTTTCAATGAACAGAGAAGCATGGTACGAGCATTCACTGAAAATGTTAAGAGAATCTGGTGTATAGTCTTTACTATAGTCAATCGAGATATGGTCTGGAAACTCAGCTAAAGTCTTTGGTCTATCTTCTTGTTCGTCTTTATGCATTTTTGTGCACGGTGCACGGTCACTGAACACATTGTATTTTAGTATAATGAACGAATTGTCCAATAGCAACGTTTCAGTTCAATCACTCAACCGTGCTATTTAAATATTAATAAACCTAAAACAAAGGATGTGCACGGTGCAAGGTACGGTTCAACATAAAATTCCAGCTCATTATAGGCGCTTTGAAGTTTGCCGAGTTTCCAGACCATATCTCGATTGACTATGTCTTCACGTTATTAACTGTTCAATTTTGCCGTGGCTAGGTTTGTTTTTGGTAAAAAGTTTGGCTCTCGGTGACAAATTTTCAGTGAGTGCTTCTACCACGATGCTCATATATATACTAGAATTATCTCCCCATGCTCGACTTTCGCGACAGCCGAAAGAGGTTGCGTGACTTTTGCGTTCTGATTACACAGTTTTAAAACCTGACTTGCTTGACACAACAGACTTCTGACGGGCACAAGTTTGCACTGGATCTTATAAGTTATATTGGCTGTGGCCTGACGTTGTTAGCTGTGGTCGTTACCTTGGTTATATATCTGATTTTCCGGTATGTATTATAGTTTGGATGTAGATAGTTTTTACTTTTCTCTTTTTCCTGATACTACCTTGACTAGACTTGCATGGGCCCCGCCCTTTTGAAAATTTCACATGTATTTCACATGCGATTCATATGTGATCACATGCATCACATTATTTTTTGTGTTCACGTGCTTTTAAATACTGACTTCTATATAACTGGACTGCGGGTACTCTGTATCAATGACTGACAAAAGGTGACCGATCCATGCACGATGGCGTGCCTTCTCCAACAGTAGTAACCGCTGGTCTTTTTTGACTGACTGGATTGATATCGGACTGCCGACTTGAGCCCACTATCAGATAAACGTCTTGGACAGGATAAGATCAGCTGATGCTACCTATAGCTCAGTGTTTTCACGTACTGTATGTAAGAGTTAATTACCGAGAACCGAGGCTTTTAGACAAATACTTTATTTGGATAAAAGCCGAGGTTCGAGGTAATTAACTGACTTCATTAATAGTCGAGGAGGTTTTCTAAAAAGCATATCAATATACACTTAATGTCTGCTCGCGAGGGAAACAGTTAGTTTTGTTTTCCCGAGAGTCTCGATGTTTCCCGAGACGAGTCGAGGGAAAGCAAAGTAAATGCTTCCCGAGGGATCAGACTATTGTTATATAGCTTGAGTTTCGCTGAATAATTTCGACGTTTATCAACTCGGGAAAGTACACAAAAGACCAAAAAAATTACACCTAGCTTCGTAATTTCAGTTCAACTAAACATGCAAATATGAGCCTCAGAACAAAAGAACAGCAATACATTTCTCCAATTAATCTTCACACATGCTTTGATCAAGACCTATAAATAATCTTATTTGTACCAAACAAGCGTTTGTTTATAGGATACCGTGAAGAGTTCAAAGTTCTGGCGGGCAACAATTGCAATATTATTGACCAAGTGGACAATAAGTTTTCAATTGTTGCCCGCTCGGTCGTCATTGAAATTTTTGCTAAGGTTGTGTGACCACAAACCAACCAATGACAGTCACCGTTTTATCCAGCAAAACTCTAGCTATATAACAAGTAATAGATAAAGCCCGAGAACGAGGGCTGTATGCGATATACGCGTCCGAGGGCTGTATGATCGCATACAGCCCGACGTTCGAGGGTTTTATTTGACTTATTTCATGATTGAGGAGGTTTTCCAACAAAGTTTTGTCTATTTTTTCCACATTGGACAAAGATTTTCCTAGTTTTTTCTTCATTTCTTATCTAATTAGTATTCATAGGGCTGCATGCTATATACAGCCCGTGGGACATCAAAGAAAACCGACTCAATCATGAAATAATTACTATATATTGCACTGTTGACCGGGGCAATATCTAGATATTGCCCTGTTGACCTGGGCAATATCTATATACAACCCTTGAATTTTTAATTATTGGTTCTCTTGGGATGTATCGATACATCTCTAGAAAGAACAAAGAAAACCGACTCAACTATTAAATAAGGTTCAGATGTGGAATCATTTCACGTGTTCAATCTTACATGTGGAATTTTCATGAGAATTAGTCGACTGATTGCTGATGAGACACCCCAAAGAGATCATATACAATATACATTAGAGGAAACAAGAGGACCCTGGTTATCTTTAATATTATATGTCTTGAATTACTTAATCTTGTCTGTGTTGTATTTTGATCTTGAAGCAAAGATGCACCAATATTTTCTGTGGATCAAAACATTGTGCATGTTCATTTGATGGTCTCTCTGGCGCTTGTTCAGATCGTTTTCCTGGCTACACTTGGAATAAGGACGTCCCCAGTAAGTTATCTCTTTGGATATTATGAGATGGGTGGGTGTTTGGTTGGGTGTGTGGGTGTCTGGGTGGGTCGGATAGATAGATCGAATGCATGGATGGATAGATGGGTGGATAAGTGGGTGGAATGTGATAACTCGAAATATAATAAGGTTGGATATACTGCCGCAACGTGGAACGTAGAAGTCTAACGTTTCGAGCGAAGGCCCTTCGTCAGAGAGAAACGTGGATGGATGAATGGATGGATGGATCGGTGAATGGGAGGGTTTGATGGATGGATGGAGGGATGGATAGGTGAATGGGAGGGCTTTTGGATTGTGTGGAGGGATGGGTGAATAAATGGATAAATGGGTGGATATATGGATGGATGGATGGATGGATGGATGGATGGATGGATGGATGGATGGATGGATGGATGGATGGATGGATGGATGGATGGATGGATGGATGGATGGATGGATGGATGGATGGATGGATGGATGGATGGATGGATGGATGGATGGATGGATGGATGGATGGATGAATGGATGGATGGATGGATGGATGGATGGATGGATGGATGGATGGATGGATGGATGGATGGATGGATGGATGGATGGACGGACGGATGGATGGATGGATCGAGGGGATGGATGGATGGATGGAAGGATGGATGGATGGATGGATGGAAGGGCTTGATGAATGGATGGATGGAGGGGATGGATGAGTGGGTGGATAAGTGGATGGGTCAATGTGTGGATGGGTAAGTGGATTGATGGGTGGATAAGTGGATTAATGGGTGAATTGATGGATTGGTGGGTGGATGGGAGTGTGCGTCATTGGATAGATGAATGGGTGGTTGGTTGGGTTGGTGAATGAATGAATGAATGAATGGATGACTGCGTGGATAGATGGTTGGATGGATGAATGGAGGGATGAAATTACTTTAATGTTCTAGTTTGTACACTGCCGCAGAATGATGACGATGTGGGTATATTTCTAAGTCTATGTTTTAAGTCTTAAAAAATCTTTTTATTTCCTGACTAATTACTAGAACATCTTGTTTCTTTTTTCCCCTTCTAGGTTGGCTGCAAGATCGTCGCGGTATTGCTTCATTATTTGCTCATGGCTTCCTTCTGCTGGATGCTTGTCGAAGGCATTCTTCTTTATCTCAAAATTGTAATGGGTTTTGAGGGCGAAAATATCGATTTGAAGAAATTCTATGTTTTTGGTTGGGGTGAGGCAACAGTATACATTCTACTTTGTCTCCAATGTAACAAGGTCAACCCTAAAATGATAAGTTGTTTTTTTTTCTGCAGTTTTTCCGGCGGTTATTATTGCTATTCTTGTCGCTGTTGTTGTTCCATTGGATAAGATGGATGATGTCTATGGAAATGGGTTGGTGATGTTATTTAGCAATTAAGAGGAGAATTTTTTCTCTGTCGCCTAACATATACTCAAAACTAAAGTAATGTTTAGTGATGGTATCAACATTAATTCACAAATATGGCGGGAAATACGCATCTCTCGACATATTTCTCAACATCCAAATGTATTTAAAAGGGTTGTTGAATGTACAAGCTAGACTGAAAAATGCTAAAACAAAGGAGGTTTTGAATGGGGAACCAAAACGAAAATGTTGTTTCAACTTGAGGCAACTTTTCTTTGTTGGTTGCTGTAAATATTGCGGATTCAACATTTTTGTTTCATATATACATATACCTACATTTATAATTATGGAAAATATGTATATACCTTTGATATTATTAATAAGCAAGAGCATGTTTCTCATTATTTGTTCTCTCTTAATTTTAAGGTGTTTTTTGTCTCCCGAGAAGAAAATGATTTGGATTCTTCTTACCCCATCTGCCATTTGTGTAGTGGTGAGTGTGAATGCACTAACGTATAATAATTATGTAAGGATCAAGGCACTCACGTGAGTCAGTGTTTTATTACATCCACGGGTGAAAAAAAGTGTGCTACGATCTCAAACTCATTAATAATTCATAAGGAAAACACAAAGGAAATCAGTACCGTGTCTGTGGTTTGGATATCGGAGGAAGAAATTACATAAATTAAGCAAACTTTTACCTTGAATTTCTCTTAAAATACTGATTTGTTTGAGATGCTATATCATACACTCGGAGGAGTGTTTCATCAGGATATCCAAACACTTCGAAGTTTGTTCAAAAACCTCGCGGGCTTCGCCTCGGTTTTCAACAAACGTCTCAGTGTTTGGATATCCTGATGAAACACTCCTCCTCGTGTATGATATATTACTTCAATATTTTCCCACAACCTTCCGAATGCCAGCCGGACGCTCTCACTATTGAACCACTGGAACTCAGATGGTAGACCGAGGTTGTTTTCGATATTTATATACCTTGGGAACTAGTCAAACCGTACGTGTGTCACAAGTACTCAACTTCAAGCTGAAAACACTAATAACAAATTACTATTCCTTTTTCAATTTTAATCTCGCAAACTTAAATGCGAAACGTGATTCCAGCTTTCTTTTTTAGCTCAATTTGTTCGTTATTGTTGCTGTATTGCGTGTCCTGTTAACCTTATCCGATGACGACACCCGCAAGGCAAAAGCAAAGTAAGTGTTACATATCCCATGTAGTGTTTGGTCAGAGCTTGACCTATATATAGGAAAAAGTGGAAAACTATACTGAGTTTCTACAACGAAATACTGACGCGTTTACGCGATCTTTATTTAGTATTTGTTACTAAAAATCTTAGCAGTTTACCATCTTTTCACTTTGCTCTATTTAAAACACTGCATGCGTACGCAGCACTTCACGTTTTCATCTATATGAGTGGATCTTTGTTGGTCAATCTCGTACCCAGAGCCTGCGATCCTTCAGTACCAAGGAACGGAGGCTCTGGGAAACTCCAATGAAAAAAAAACCCAACCTCGTCCCCAGGGCCATTTGTGGGGGCTGTGCCAAGATGGCGGCCAAAAACAAAATAGCGGGAACAAATGGCCCTGGCACAGGCTGCAAAAAATGCGCCATATTTTGACGCATTTTTGACTTGGACCCAGGCTTCACTAAGTTTATCGCGCCTAGTCAGGCTCAATTTTTTCTGAATATTTAGTTCAGCTTGACTGACCCAAACTGAAAACAATCAAAACATTCATTTCCAACTACATTGTCGAATTATTAAAATAAATACACTTTTAATAAATATCGATCTGTTAATGCTTATTATTTATCATTTGCTTCACCGTTGTACCAAATTCGCAAGAAACTGGATTGCCGTTGTCTGGCCGGGCCGCCTTGTTTTCGTGAGTTTTCAGTGGATTCAATTCAGCGTTTTGAAAAACATTTAGGCTTCGTTTAGTCGAGAATTCTTGTTTGAAAAAAGCCTGCTTCTCAATGGCCAAACACGTAAATTCTGCCCTGTGGTGTGACTTTCCTTTCGCAGCCAAAATACTTTTTGACGTTGTTCACCAAGTCTTTCGTTCGCCCAATTTAGAAAACACTCTAAATTGCCGCCCCATGGACTTCGTTGTATGGCACAGAGACGACACGACCCATCATTACATATTCTTCCGACGTTTTTACAGGTGTTTCGCCAGCTTTCCTCACATTTTCATTCATTTTGAAGTTGTTTTTAACAGCCGGCAATTCTGGCATCACTTATTTAATATAATTTGAGCCCAAAAACAAATGCCAGCGAGTTAGCCTGCCGCCCGCCTTGTTTCCACCAATCAGAATACCTAAAACATCCAATGTTATCTCGACCAATCAGATGTGGTGATAGCTCAGCCTGTGCCAACCAAGGCCATTTGTTCTTGGCCGCCATCTTGGCCCAGCCCCCACAAATGGCCCTGGGGACGAGGTTGAAAACCCCCAAAATTGGGTTTTTATTCCCAGTCCTCTGGTACCCAGTTCCCTATAATTTGTTACTGTCATGGACGATCTTTAGCTTGTTCGAAGACCAGGGAGAATATTTGTTTACCGATAAAGTATGTTTTACAGAGCTCTTGACAAAGCGTTGCGACAAATGGTCTTTCTTAGCTTTTCTCTAAATCGTCAACCGGACGATTAGACGAGAGTGTTTTATATGTCCGCGTCGCCGTCGACACTCGGCAGTGATCGGCTCAGCCGCTCAGTTAAGGAATTGTACTTTCTGTCAGGAATTGTGGCTAAACTACATCGACCTTGTATTCTCTAATATAATTTTTAAGTTCTGAGACGAAACTGCGAAGAATTACGAGACGAGTCAGACGATGGATGTTTGTTTGGCGACGAAACGACAATAATAATAGTTTTAACTTGTTAATTGTTGGGATTTTTACTGTTTTCAATTATTTCATGTGTTTAATTGTATTTTGGGTCTGTCGTGTATAATTATGTGTTACAGAACGTCGAGAAATCGAGTAAACAAGTTAGCAACGTGTACATTATTTGAAATTTTACTGTTTTTAAACTAACCAATCAGATGACAAGTTTCATCGGAATTCCCCAGAGCCTCCGTTCCTTGGTATTGACCAAAAGGATCGCAGGCTCTGCGTACGAGATTGCTTTGTTTCTCTCTTCGCTGTACCTAGGTACCAGTCTCATCATATACGCGCGTGCTTCAGACCGACGGGACTAGGCAGGGTGTGGTACATTAGCAGTAAGGTTTGACGTGTAAAATCGTCTGACGTCAGACAGAGTAAAAAGATAAAATTGTCCTCGAACAACAATGTGCGCACGAAACAACGACGACATGCAACAACAACAAGAACAACAACAACAGGCAACAACAGCAACAACAACAACAACGCAACATCATCATCATCATCATCATCATCATCATCAACAACAACAACATACAACAACGCCACCACCACCACCAACAACAATTACGCAACGCCACCACCATCACCACCAACAACATACAACAATTATGCAACGCCACCACCACCAACACCAACATACAACAATTATGCAACGCCACCACCACCACCAACAACATACAACAATTATGCAACGCCACCAACAACACCAACATACAACAATTATGCAACGCCACCACCACCACCAACAACATACAACAATTATCCAACGCCACCACCAACAACAACAGCAACATACAACAATTATGCAACGCCACCACCATACAACAATTATGCAACGCCACCACCACCACCAACAATATACAACAATTATGCAACGCCACCACCACCACCACCACCACCAACATACAACAATTATGCAACGCCACCAACATACAACAATTATGCAACACCACCACCATTCACCACCACCAACAACAACGCGAGTGAAAGGGTTAATCAACAGTGTTTTTTACTCTTTGCTAGTTTACTGCATGACTTTCTGAGACGTTCCCTTTTGACGTGTAAAATCGTCTGGCGTTAGACAGAGTAAATAAATAAAGGCGAGTGCAAATGGGCTAGAGTTTTCTGTGTTTTTTCATTTACTGTTTCTTTTTCAGAACTGCTCTTCGAGGTCTGGTTATTTTGTCACCACTTCTTGGCTTCACGTGGGCTTTTGCCTTGGCTGTGCACAAATACGACACCGACGTTTTCTGGCAATACGTGTTTTGCCTGAGCAACTCTTTTCAGGTACATTAATATAAATTACTGCACAACACACTTTCTTATAGTCAGAAGTATGTGTCCTAAAAGAATAACCGACTCATCGACTTACTTCAATGGCTAATACTTTTCAAAAATGAGCTATTAATGTTTAAACTTTGGAGTCATTGATCTATGGGCCTTGCTTGCCTTCACTCCCTGGCAGATTGTTTTTGTAGACATCTCAATCGTATGTGAATTTATTCACAATTTTCTTTTGTCAGGGCTTCTTCATATTTTTAATTCATGGCATCGGAAATTCCGAGGTTAGTTGAAATTTTTGAGCTGTATAGCGAGCTTGTGTTTTGTTTTGTTTCGTTTTGTTTTGTTTTGTTTTGTTTTGCTCCGCTCTGCTCTTTTCCGTTCCGCTCCGTTCTTTTCTGTTCTGCACTGTTTTGTTGATATACCTGGCAAAGTTAATATGAAATTAAAAAGAAAAGAAATCTTCTCAGATTTTAGCGGATAGTTTAGCGGAGTACAGCCATCCACTGCGACCTAACCTTTATTCTAACCGACGTGCCATTGAATTAAAAAATGTTTCGCTCCATTCACTTTTCTTGTTTTAGATACAAGAAGCTATAAAGAGAAGGGTTCACCCCCCTGCTATATTGCCTGTTCCAGCTGTAAGTACAAATTATGGACTTTATGCATTCTCTCGTTGTTTTTTTCGTCTCTTTTCGCACGTAGGTTGCCTGTCCTTACATGTTCTTCCTTTTTTCCCTTTCTCTTCCTTCCTTTCTCTGTTTCTTTCCCTTCTCCTTTTCTTTCCCTTCTCCTTCCTACCTTCCCTCCTGCCCTCCTTCCTTCCTTCCTTCCTTCCCTCCTTCCCTCCTTCCCTCCTTCCCTCCTTCCCTCCTTCCCTCCTTCCCTCCTTCCCTCCTTCCCTCCTTCCCTCCTTCCCTCCTTCCCTCCTTCCCTCTTTCCCTCTTTCCCTCCTTCCCTCCTTCCCTCCTTCCTTCCTTCCCTCTTTCCCTCCTTCCCTCCTTCCCTCCTTCCTTCCTTCCCTCCTTCCCTCTTTCCCTCCTTCCCTCCTTCCCTCTTTCCCTTCCTCCCTCCTTCTCTCCTTCCCTCCCTCCTCCCTCCTTCCTTCCTTCCTTCCTTCCTTCCTTCCTTCCTTCCTTCCTTCCTTCCTTCCTTCCTTCCTTCCTTCCTTCCTTGCTTCCTTCTTTTCTTATTGTTTATTTATTTATTTGATTTTGTCTTTTTTTCTTTAAATGGTCCATTCACAGACACAGCAGCACTCCAGTAACAATCATAGTGCGAGCTGCGAGGCTCCTGAAGTCGTGGAAAGTACCTTCTAAAGATGAGTGACATATGTACTGTACCCGTTGTACTTGTAGCTGTCCTTGGACTTACTTGATTTATAACTTCGAGCGCTTATGCCTCGAATACCTAAACTCAAAACAAATTGTAATTGTCGAAGAAGAGACAACGAATGAGTATTCTAGTTTTCTTTACTTGACTCTAGTGTTGACGTGCTCAAAGGTTTATATATTGTAGCTTGTATGTTTTTAATGCACGTTCTGAGTCATAGGAATAGTTTACTTAAGTTTAAGTATTTCACGAATAACGAAAGGTCAAACAAACATTACAGTGAGTGTGACAGGAGAAAGGGACAGAACGTATACGTTCCAATTAACCCTTTACTGGCCACAGTTGCCTTTTGGCAACTAATTAATTTTACTCAGGCTAACCCCAGACGATTTTACTCGTCAAGGGGAGAGCTCCCGGAAACCTTGGCCAGGTTAAGGGTTAAGATCTGTCACTCTTAATAATAGTAGAAACATGTTACAGGGGCGTAATTAGTAGGGGTGGAGTGGTGTGACACCACTGATCTCTGGATTGCTCATCCTAATTATGGTCAGTGAGTAAACATTTTGAAGCCACTGGCGGCCATAATGGTACTCCAGGTCCAGTGTATCTTGCGGGCTTAAGACTAGTAAGAGTTTACTGGGGGAGTCGGAAAAGCCGTAAAACAATTCTCACATGGCAATTTACTGTTACTACCGAAAATCAGAAGGGAAATACAAGCAAATACAGTCCGAAATTGTCAACTACATACTTCAAGGCTTTGCAAAGACTTATGTTTGAATATATACCAAAGGTATATAGATACATAATTTTATAATGAAGTTTTTGATTGATTTCGTTGTTTCTTCACGAGTTTTGTGATATAGGTTTATCGATTACCAGGATGAGTAAAAAGCTACGAAATAACACGTTTTACTGCTTAATAATAGCTACCAACAAATGCAAAAACTAAGCATCTAAACCTTTTACAGTGTTCTTTGTTTGATACCAATGGCAGAAATATTTTTAATGTGGCTTTTTTCGTCTCTTTTCGTGCTACGAAAACGTACAATTTTCCGTGGCGGCCATCTTGGTATTCCAAATTCGTCATCTCCGCTGGCCCGGATGAGCAATCCAGTTATATAGAGATCAGTGAGTGACACACACCTATGTTTGAACTGAACATAGATATACCATAAAAGTTTTTAGCACAGCTTGCCATTCGGAAAACCGCGTTGACTTAACGAACACAATATTATAGTGTATCAGAGATGTAGGTTATTTTGTACTTTTTAACAAATGCTTAATATGTCAAGCTGCATTGCTATGAGTAGCCCTAGTGAACTCCTAAGCAGGTGTCATGTTAATGTAACATTTATAGATGAAAAAATTCGAGTGCCTTATATTATGGCCATTTAAAAGGGAGAAAATAAGTCACGACTTTTTTTATTTTATTTTTTTTAAATTTATTAATTCAAAATTTACACGTAGAATAGCTACATGAAAGCTCATTTGGAATGCGTATTACATATATTGTTTTATAAATATTAAAATATGTGTACAATTCTACTAATTTATAATAGTACTATAGTTCAAAGATGTATTACTTTACATAAAAATTAATTCAAGTTAAAAATAGAAAGCATGTATCTTTTAGTTGCTTCAGCCTGGACATAGTGTTGAATTATCAATGGCGTAGGCGATTGGGCTCCTCATAAAACGTCCAGTTTTGATTAGGACGCGTCCTATTTAAGTCGCGAACACATTCGTATATAGGTCGGTATAAATGGTGAATTTGTCCGTGACCAAAGTAAGTCGCGACTAAAATAAGAACAGAATTAAGCCGGTTTTCCACCAGGCGACTTTTTTCGCGCGAAGCGACTTTTTCTTTTGTCTCATGAGCTCTGAGCTGGAACTAATCAGAAATCTATTGAATTCGAACAAAAGAAGGTCGCTTCGCGCGAAAAAAATCGTCTAGTGGAAAACCGGCTTTATAGTTTGTTCGCGACTTAAATAGGACGCGGTCTTAATTAAGTCGCGACTTATAATTTTCTCCCGTTTAAGGTGGCTCCATACAGTTTCTTGAAAAATGGAAAATACAATTTTGAGAGTCCAAAACACGTGACTAAACAATTCGGAAAAAGAATAAAACTAAATGTTATGCATAGTTAAACAATCTGACAATCAAAAACTTTTACCAAATAAATAGCAACAGTTGTTGATATGGCAACAATGACGTTTCAAAATGGCGGCTGCGAAATGTTTTAAAAATTAACAAACATGATTTTTCATAAAAAAAATTTATTCGTTCTACAGAATTTTTTTTAAATCGGCCTATTGATTTACTCATACTTCAAGAAAAGTTTTAATGAGAAAAAAAATTGGGGGTCACCAAAGTTTTTTTCGAATTAAATTAGTTTGAAGGGTAATTTTGAAACGTCATTGTTGCCATAGCAACAACTGTTGCTATTTATTTGGTAACAGTTTTTGATTGTCAGACTGTTTAACTATGCATAACATTTAGTTTTATTCTTGTATTTTCCATTTTTCAAGAAACTGTGTGGAGCCACCTTAAATAGCCCTATTGTGCTCCGCGAATATATTTAACAAATAGATTCCATTTTGCCGTTGTCTGTTCAGTTATAGATGCACAGATGACGTCACAACGTGGTAAGAACAAAAAAGTGGCCCACGAGACGCAGTCGAGTGGGTCACTGATGTTCTTACCACGTTGTTACGTCCTCTGTGCATCTATAACTGAACAGACAACAAAAAGATGGAATCTATTTGTTTTATACAATACAAAAATTTAAAAGGTTTTTATCAAAGCTCTTGTCGGATTTCGGGGCATGAAGAAAGAAAAAAGCAAGTCAGCTGACGTGATCTGACGTGTCTTTCCTCTAAGAGATCATGGGCAACAACCAATGAAAACACGCATATCAACCACGGTATTGTATAAATATATATATTATATATATATTATTTTTCCTCCCTCCGTAAAATCAACACCATGCATAGTTCCCCCAATTAAAATCTACTAACTAGTTCCACCAAGGGGGTTGTGAGGTAACCATTCCAAATGTGTTATTTTGCTATTTTACGGTGAAAAACACCACCCTCAATAAATAAGGTCGCTTACTGACTTACTTACGAGTGCAATCAAGCATTTTATTCATTCATACAGGTGCATAGTCTCGTGAGCTAGCCTGTATGTTAGTAGTGGGATGGCTAGTTTTCTTTTAACCCCTTGGCTACCAGGGGTCTTCCCTTGACGAGTAAAATCGTCTGTCGTTAGCCAGAGTAAAATGCTAAAGGTGCGTCTGCATGCGTGCTTACGAGTCAAAGGGTTAAACATCTCTGATGACCAGCTGGCGGCGGTATACGCTGTCTCCGAGTGCCCTCTTGTTCGTCGTGCTTTTGATGGCCACTTCAAGAACGTCAAACGGCCCTTAAACTTTTCACATGATAATCTTAATAGTGTTCGTTTTCTAAATGTGGTCTTGTTTTGGTGGCGTTACATATAAAGCTATTTTAACAGCAGTAAACAAACAGCTACAATAGATAAAAAATATATATACGACTAGTTTTTGCAAGGGACTTACATGATACAGTATTCAAGTACTTTTGCGTGGAGTGTAAAAATGGCTTTCCTTATTCTGTTCATTCTACTTCTCCAAGCAATTTCTGGCCAGGCAGCTTCAGTAGGTTGCTTTTTACTTTGTAGTTCAGTTTTTTAATCAATCTTTTTATCTTACAAATTGCTTTTTATTGTGTTCTTTTTTAGCCAGCGAAAGATTCTTGCCATGACTTGATGTCGAAGCCAAACGGTGAGTTTTTATCGTTTAATGCCTAACATCTGTTTTATTGCTGATGTCTATGAAATAGGTTATATTGAAGACTAAAGCGACATTTTAGAATAGAACGATATGGTTAAAGCGCGATTAAGTTGAATGAAGAATTTTTAGTTGTTATTTAATATTTTACCGTTTGTGGCTTTTACAGTAGGTTTATTTTGTTACACTAACAAAACAATACTTTATTAAATACTATATCTGTCTAACTCTTTGATGTCCGAATTGAGTGAATATTAAAACTCGGACTGGACTGATGAGTTCAAGCAAAAAAGTGTAGCGCTTACAGCGCTATTCATGTTGGGTTTGACATGCTACTATATATTATAGTTAACGTGGGAGTTTCAGTTTGGAGTTAGTAAAGTTTCCTCAGTCTTTGCTATGCAAGCTGTCGTAAGCTGTTATTACTGAGGCTATTACTCAGAAGGCTTAATTTGGGTTTGAGTCTCGGCGTCTAGAAATCATGCAGTGGCTTTCTGGGGCTTAAGCAAATACAACACCCGTTCTACATACAACGTTATTCAGATCGTTTCACGTCTTTCGGACGACGTTAACTGGTGAAACGGCGAAATCTGTTAGTTCAGTTTGACATCAAACTATATTCGACAAAGTCCTTTTAGAACTTTAAAGCTTTTGGATGTCGAAAAACATACTTTGAGCATTCAATACCACGCAAATGGTGGTTTCTGCTAGATACGGCGGCTTATACAGCAAAAATCTGAAAAAACTATGCTGCTCTCAGTTATATACTCAACAAACATTACCTTAGAAGTGAACAGTTTGGCTTTACGGTGCCATGAGTGGACTGATAATTGTTTTGTATGTTGGTTTGAAGTTTGAACATACTAAACAATACATTAAGCCTGGTTCTACGATCGCATAAAAATTAACTCGGCGATCGCAACGATCGTATAGCGATCAACAATCGCGTCGCTGTTTCCATAATTATTAGGGACTTTAAGATCTACGACTCCGCTAGCTCGACGACGCGGCTTTAAAAACGTTAAAAAGCAATGCATTTAAAACGGTAAATTAACTGCCGTATTTCATGTTTAAGCATGTGTAATGACTTTCAAGACGCTCCACTTCTTGCTTAAACAGCTGTAGTATCTGAGCTAAAGTCAACGTTAATAAGAAACATCTCTCACTTCTCTGCGTGTTCGCGTCGTTTTTGAAGACGTGAAAATGCTGAGAGTGGCGTTGTTTACAGAACGAGGACGGTATTGATATATACTCTTGGGATTACAAATTATTCATTCACTTTCTTTTCATTAAGAATTATTTTGTTTTTAGCTTCCCGCGTCGTGGATCTTAAAGTCCCTACATATCGCTGATCGCGACCATGCGGCTGATCGCGGCATTGTTTTAATGGTCCGCTGGGATGCCAATATACTGATCGCCAATATCGCTGAGATTGCAAAATTACCGTTTCCAAATAAAACGCAACGATCGTCGGGATACAACATTTTCTATCTCGGCGATCGTTGCGTCTGTGGTTTCCATATGATCACTACGATCGTCGCGAGTTCATTCTTGAGTTTAGTAATATTAACAATATATTGTTCATGTTGGTTTGGACATACTACTCTCAGTTATACTGAAGAAGCAATACATTAGAAGTAAAGAGTTTAGTTTTATATGGCGTCCAAAGTTTGAATGACAGTTATTGTTCATGTTGGTTTGGACATACTACTCTCAGTTATACTGAAGAAGCAATGCATTAGAAGTAAAGAGTTTAGTTTTATATGGCGTTCAGAGTTTGAATGACAGTTATTGTTCATGTTAGTTTGGACATACTACTCTCAGTTATACTGAAGAAGCAATCATTAGAAGTAAAGAGTTTAGTTTTATATGACGTCCAGAGTTTGAATGACAGTTATTGTTCATGTTGGTTTGAACATACTACTCTCAGTTATACTGGAGAAGCAATACATCAGAAGTAAAGAGTTTAGTTTTATATGGCGTCCAGAGTTTGAATGACAGTTATTGTTCATGTTGGTTTGCACATACTACTCTCAGTTATACTGAAGAAGCAATACATTAGAAGTAAAGAGTTTAGTTTTATACGGCGTCCAGAGTTTGAATGACAGTTATTGTTCATGTTGGTTTGGACATACTACTCTCAGTTTGAATTACAACTGTATATTTTGTGTCGGTTTTTATGAATAGCACACCAGTTTAATAAGCTGAAGAAGAAATAGTTTGAAAGCATCGATTGCTAATTTCTTTTTCAGTAGATTTTCAGATGACACAATCACATCCAAAGATCAGTTTAGAATTTATTCAAACAAGAAACTAGATATATAATGCAGATGTGATCAATTCTTCTTGACTGTGCATGAGATTCGAACCCGTGACCTTATGTTAATTACTTTAGTCTGACGCTCAAAATATTAATAATACAAGACCCCTGCTCAGCTGTTTACTCGGGCTACTGGTCTGTGTATAAACCTGACACGGCGAACGTAAAAATGACAAGCTGCAATACATTAAAATGTAAACACATTTGTCGCACACAAAAGTCTAAAGAATGCGTAATATAGCAAAACGAAAACACAATTCTCAATACAATAAATAATAACTGAGTTTCAAAAACAGAGACCAGTGAGGTAGACGCTGTCCATCTTGTATTCCTGTGTTTATTTGTGTTCGTAAATATTCTCTGTGTTTGGCTTATCTTGAAGTTTGTTTCCAATAGCCGTTGCGGGTTTACATGCACCATCTGTGGGCTAATCGAAAGTGCGCTTTACGAAAATTGAATATTCTTACAAGTTCCTCATGCACATCTCTTCGTCACAACCATGCTTTACCGATTATCATCAATACAATACAATACAATACAATACAATACAATACAATACAATACAATACAATACAATACAATACAATACAATACAATACAATACAATACAATACTTTATTTAACCACGTATCACTGAAGAGCTTTCAAGAAACTAGTTAAAACGTGAACGTGAAGAAAAAACAAATATATATATATATATATATATATATATATATATATGTATATATATATATATATATATATGGCTTTGTAATATCCTGAGTTCTGATTGGTCAACATTTTAAATTATTAGATATAACATTATAAAATTAAGCCATTAATATAAGTCACGCAAATCTTTGTGGATAATTTTTGGGTGGCGGAAAGTGCGGTTTTCCGGAGGTAATGGCCCCCAGAAAAAGCTGAGAAGCGAAAGTCAGAGTGAGAGTAAGGGCCCTCACTGTTATGGACCTTGCTCTCATGTCCCAGCCGGGCTTCCCCGTGGTGAAGTTACCGAAAGAAGCGAAGATCAGGGTGAAGGTAAGGGCCCTCACCGTTATGGACCTTGCTCTCCATCGCCGGTGTGTGTGTTAATTGAAATTTGAGTACTGCCTGGAGCTGGCAATTGAGGTCGGAAGGGAATCGACGATGTTAGGAGAAAAATAGAATGCGCTATTGCGAGACTGAAAAAACGCCGTGTGTTTTGCGTCAATTGCGGTTATGCTCTGAACTAATTTAACGGAAGGTATCCAACTGACATACAGGAAGTTGGATAATTGTACCAATCTGAGTGTAGACCAATGAGGGGTCGTTCGCCATGCTTTCCGTCTAGGCTTTCATTGGTTTTGGTTCTGTGGTTTACCATATAGAAACAAAAAGAACAAGCAAAGCAGAGCAAAACAAAAGAAAAACGCGCAAAGAAACAGTAGAAGGGTTTTGCTATCACAGATCATAAGAACTGTAGAACAGAAAGAAACTATAGGCTTGGACTACTGCAATGACTACAGGCTAAAATATTTGGAAGATATACAGGTTTTTATAACAGGCCATGGTCATACCAAGCGCTATAACCGTGTCTGTTTGGACTATGTCTGTTAACATATTGCGTTTTCAGTGCGCTAGCTAGTGTGACTAGTGATCAAGTAGAGACACCAATATGCGTGGGCCGAAACATGTTGCATAATTTCTTCAACAATATACATTGTCATAAATCGCCAAGGTATAAGTATTATATATAGGGCGCACGCGGGAAAATCCGTTATTATTATTATTATTTTTTTTTTTGTTAGTTTTAAAGCGGTACGGAACCTATCCGTATCATGCCTTGAACGGTATAGGTTTTCAATCAGCAATAATCGCGCCTCAAAAAGGCGATCAAAACCAGAGTGAGCTATCTTGTTTTTTGACAGCCTTTTAGTGCTTATAAGCTTGGGATGTCCGGTTTGATTAAATCGTATTAGATAACTTGTGCATGCGCTTCTTTTTTAATACCTTGTTTTTGCCAAATTGCTAAGAGCAATAAAAGTGACATAACGCAGAAAATGTCATAACTGCGCTATTGCGTGAGAATATTAAGATGTAGCTTCTCATTAATCCCAATTTATCTAGTTAATATAGATTTGCCCCTAAATTATTTACAAATATGTACGTTGTAAACATTTAAAAAGAATAGTTCTGTAAAAATTGTTTAAAAGAATTAACGTCCCTACATTCCCGTATGTTGGTAGGAGAAAGAGATCTATGGAACCATTCGAATTCACGCCCCGATGAAACGACGTTTGGAGATTGAAGGCGATTTCGAAACGAGTTAGGAAACATCATATACAAATACTGTCGTTCAACTAATGTCTCAGTGTCACCGATTCAGAATCGAAGTGACCGGCTGCAAACTACAACGAACGTTCATGAACACGAAATGGACAACTCGCTTATTACAAACTTAGCTGTAAATGCGCTTTCTCGTTAAACCAAGCAGAATTAGCTCTGTAAACAGATGAACGACTCCCGTGAAGCGTTCGATTCAGTGTTTATTCAGTTCAGTTCAGGCTCCGCGAGAGTATCCTGTTACATATTGCGCAATAATTGCACATTCGTGACACCCCAAGAAATAATAAAAATAAAAAGGAAGAACAGAAACCGGCCTACCACAGGTAGCCTGAGTAATAAAAAGTACCATCATTCCACGACCTGTTCCTAACTTGACCATGTAGCTCAGTTTTGGTAGGGCGTTGGACTAGTAAACCAGTCGCGACCAAGTACAATTTTCTCTGCTTACATATTCCACCCGAGTACACGGTCACACTTTTATTTAACACTATCAAATAATTAATAATTCATGAAGAAAATTCAAAAGAAATGAATGTTTAATCCAATATATCTGTAAATCGCATACAGATTCGTCTTGATTTACATAAACTTTTTCCTCAATTTACTTAGCTAAAATCACTTCAACTTGAAAAATAGTTTGAAAACATGGCTATTTAGATGCGTGCATTTGATAAGCATTCGCAGCCGATCTGTATGTGATTTACTACGGCTCGCTTGCAGCTCGCGTTGTAAATCAGATACAGATCGGCTGCTCATGCTTTGTCTATTACTTAAAATAATCATGAAATAGATGACGTATAAGTATTTTAAGGTTGGTGATGAACTTTCATCTAACATTTAATTCATTCTCTAATATGCCTTATAGCCGCCTGTAGGCGATCTGTTGTGGTTACTCTTGACCAAACCATGACTCTGAACAGCAACGACGGCACCATGAAGCTCTGTACTAATCAAGGCAGTTGTACCTGCATGGTAAAGATTGGAACTGTTAAAACTAACCAGATACAGCCAACACAGTTCACATTTCTCAAGAATGTGAAGATCTACGGGAAACTTGAGCTGGTTGGAAAACGAAGTGTTTCCATCGAGAGCTGCATTGGTAAAATTGTTATTAATTCAACAAAGGATACAGCGGTTTACTGCACTAGAAAAGATAACTCGAGAAAATCTTGCCGAGGAACAACGAAGTGCAACGACTGTGAAGGATACTGTAAGTTTTAAGTAGTAGCATTTAGGCTTGCAAGAAATTAAAGTTCGATAATTTATCTACTTGTTTAGTTAGACAGTCAGGTCTCGCAGAGATAATTTCCGAAACAAGTTACCGAAACACGGTTTCAGAAACAAAAGTTTCCAGTGTATGTTGAAAAGTTTCAGAAACATTGTTTCAGAAACAAAAGTTTTCCTGATTAGAACACTGTTCTATTTTTTGAAGCAAGTTTCGGAAACTTTTTCGAAAATGTGTTTCGGAAACTTGTTGCAGTGTATGCCGGGCTTTGTGATGCGCAACCTGCGGCCCGCGAGAGCTGTTTATGTGGCCAGCGGAGACCTGTACGTTGAAACGTTAATAATAAAAGTCAAATTAAGAAATAGTTCATGGTTTGGCGTGCTCCATCGAGTTGTGATATGGATGCACACGGGAAGTTCGGCGACCACGAAATTACCGTGCTCCATCGAGTTATGGAGCACGCACGGTAGCCAATCAGAAACGCCGTTATATTACATCTATGTTATAACAGTAATTTTCTCATAAGTTGGCACCGTAATTAGTTTAATCGCTCTAATCAGGTAAAACGTTAAGTTCAGCCGGTAATAATGTCAAGAGCTTGCATGTGTGCTTTTATAGCAATATCGTATTTACAGTACTTTATCAAAGCGTTAGTATGTAGCTTCAAGTTTAATAGTATTAATTTGTTCAGCAGCTAAGCTTTGGACATGCGAACCATCTTCTCATCGTTAATGACATAAACATTTACATTTATTGCTTGTCTTCGGTCTTCAAATTTTGAAGATACAAAGCGTATATACTCTAAGACAAGGTTTACATTTCGACAACACTGAGTCACTACCCTGCTCTGCTCTGCACTGCACTGCACAACACTGCACTGCACTGCACTGCACTGCACTGCACTGCACTGCACTGCACTGCACTGCACTGCACTGCACTGCACTGCACTGCACTGCACTGCACTGCACAACACTGCACTGCACTGCACTGCACTGCACTGCACTGCACTGCACTGCTCTGCTCTGCACTGCACTGCACTTCTCTGCACTGCACTGCTCTGCTCTGCTCTGCTCTGCTCTGCTCTGCTCTGCTCTGCTCTGCTCTGCTCTGCTCTGCTCTGCTCTGCTCTGCTCTGCTCTGCTCTGCTCTGCTCTGCTCTGCTCTGCTCTGCTCTGCTCTTCACTGCACTGCACTGCACTGCAGGCTATTTAGGTTACATAGCGAGGAGAAGTGCATGGTGATTTGCCAACTATATTACACATTTTTCTCGCTTTTCACAATTTTAACATAAAAGCTTGAAAAAATTCCGCGGTTTATATTTTTCAACTTATTTTTGAAGGGCGAGGAGGAGTAGGAGGGGGAGGAGGAGGACAAGGAGGAGTATCAATTAAAGGTAATTGTGAAGATGCTAACGAAACATGTCCTGCAGTTAATGCTCATAAGAATCCTGGTGATACTTCAGTTCTTTTGGGAGGTAATCCAGGTAAGAACTTAAGTCTTTAAGTCAAAACTTTATGTTTATAAGGAGAACATTTCCATGAATAGTTAGCTTTTTCGTGGACAACCAGGTAAAAGACAAGACATGGTGTATAATGCTACTCTGGTTCAAAGTAAAAACTAATCAAGTTTTCTATTATAAACTAAAGTTACCTCAACACTTGTGGACATCTTATAAGATATACTTACTAAAAAATAAGAACTATATGGGGTCACCACATAGATTGGGTATCTTCCTGAGATTAAAATTATGGAACAATGGGGACACCACTCAATGTGGATATCTTCCCGAGATTAAATAGGTCTAAATATGAAAATATTGGGTCACCACTTAGGCCCTGTTTGCGGATTGAGTGTTCAAGTCAAATCTTGCATGTTGTTTCTCCTTGTTGTGTTTACATGAAGAAGATTGAAATTTTTCGATCTGATCGGAACGAATGGCTGAAGTCAATCCACGCAGTGGAGTGCTTGAGATTCAAGCAAGGATCGATCGACTTGAATGTCTCCAATCTGATTCATGTGAACACGGTTTGACTTGAAAATGACTTGATACGCATGAGTGAAGTTGGTGCGTGTTGTGCTAAATGGCAGACATTGAGGGAGCCACAGAAAATAGTGTTCCAAAACCGAAAATAATGTACCTAGCAGATCGGATTCTCCATGTAAACATTGCCCGGATTGACGTCACTCGCGTTTTTCGATCCGATTGGACTGTCAATCCGCTTCATGTAAACTGGGCCTAAGTCGTATAAACGTCGATTCTGGAATAAGCCCCGGGCTTATTTTGAACTAGCTTTAACCCTGGGCTTATTTTAGTCGCGGCTTTTTGATTATATGACCATTTATACGAGCTGTTCGCGACGTATTTAAGGCGCGGCTTATTTTGCCCGTATAAAAGGCCCTAATATGACTGCACTACATTTTTACTTTGTGGACACTTTTCTATTTTGGATTTTGTGATCCTGGGGTGACTTCAATTTTATCTCTCACGGTCACCAGGGCTTGCACGTTAGCTGAAAATCTCGAAGCAGGCGAGACTTCGGCTTCTTGATATAAAATCAGCATGTCATTGCTATGATGTAGTGAAGCGGGAAGAGCATTGTTGTGTTGGATATTTCTTTTAATATTTAGTAAATACAGGTCTTGATAACCAACAGTGGCGTAGCCAGGGTCTTGGGTTTGGGGGAGCGAGAACCTCGGTCTCCTAGGGGGGTGCGGGGCATGCCCCCCCCCGGAAAATTTTGGATTTCTATCTGAAACACTATTTCCTGCATTTTGAGGCAAGTATTTAAGAGTAATCTGAAAGCCTTAAATTACATAATTTTGTTAAAATCAAACCAGAACATAGAATGACACGCATCAGAATATCTTTAGATTTATTTATAAACAAGTCGTAAATGTAAAAACAGGTTAGAGTCATTCTGTATGTAATTTATAGCATATGCATATCTGCGATATATATAACACATCACTATCTACTCACTTGGCCTTAAAACAACTGTACCCCCCCCCCCCCCTACAAGTTTCTCCACGGATTTAAATTTTTCATGAGAACGCTCTTGGAGAGCATTGGGGAGGCGACCGCCCCCCTCTCGCTACGCCACTGATAGCCAAGTGTCTTCAACATCCAATAGCTTTATTAAAATTGTTCGATCTGTACTTGAAAAGATATTTCGCTCTTTAAGGATGTAACAGAAGAAATGGCAGAGAAGTAGATGGAGGAGGTGCTATTGAACTAAAAGCCTTGAGCGGGAAAATATTAATAGGTAGGGAATGAATATGATTCTAATAACGTTGTTGATGATGTTTGTGATGATCATGAGATGATGATGAACATGAAGATAATGACGATGATGATGAACGTGAAGATAATGATAATGCTGATGAGGTTGTCGTTGTTGTTGTTGTTGTTGTTGTTGTTGTTGTTGTTGTTGTTGTTTTTGTTGTTCTTGACGATAACGATGACGATGATGATGATGGCAATGATGAGGTTATTAATTTATTCTACCACATTATAAAACAACTTCTTTTTTAGCCAGCGTAATAGATGTAAGCGGCCAGTACTGCCTTCCCGGTGGTGGTAGAGGTGATGATAGTGGTGGTGGTGGTACCATTCGCTTGTCAGCAAATGAGGTTTGTGTTGTTTAATTAATTCAAAATCAGTACCGTCTGGAGTACGTCAAATATAGGTAACACAATCAAGAAATTATTCCGTGAAAATAGCGAAATGATTTAACATTTTCGGATCTCATTAATTATCAGTATGTTTACTCCCCGAGCATTTGATACTTTTAATCTACGTCACTCTTTTGGCATATACAAACCCTGTTTTTATTTCATTACATTTTACTCTGATGAAGGGCTTCGCTCGAAACGTCATTATTTCGTTCCAATAATCTCAGCAGTTCACCACTTTTTCACTTTGTTATAATTAACATCTTTCATTAGGTAAAGGTCAGCGGCAATGGAAAGTTAATTGCTGATGGTGGCTCTGGATGTTCTCATGGTGATGGTGGTGGTGGTGGTGGTGGTATAATTCACATCATAGCTACCACTTTTT
This sequence comes from Paragorgia papillata, assembly GCA_035771165.1. Lineage (NCBI taxonomy): Eukaryota > Metazoa > Cnidaria > Anthozoa > Scleralcyonacea > Coralliidae > Paragorgia > Paragorgia papillata. The sequence continues at coordinate 677,336 of JAWNZC010000013.1, forward strand.
TGCATCTCGACGTCAATGTTATTTTTGTGAGGAATGGTACCGGATATTGCCCAGGCAGTACTGGATTTATCCTGATAAGAAAGATAGCTGGTAAGACATGTTTTTAGACATTAGAAAATAAATAGAAAATGATTTAATGAAACTATTTTTGAATTTTAGTTCATCTTGAAAAATCGTCTGTTCATTGTTTTGTGTTAGAGTACAAATGAGTCGACAACGTCTCAGTTATCACCCTACCCTCGCCTATCCTATCTTATCCTATCTTATCTTATCTTATCTTATCTTATCTTATCTTATCTTATCTTGTCTTGTCTTGTCTTGTCTTGTCTTGTCTTGTCTTGTCTTGTCGTGTCGTGTCGTGTCGTGTCGTGTCGTGCCGTGCCGTGCCGTGTCGTGTCGTGTCGTGTCGTGTCGTGTCGTGTCGTGTCGTGTCGTGTCTTGTCTTGTCTTGTCTTGTCTTGTCTTGTCTTGTCTTGTCTTGTCTTGTCTTGTCTTGTCTTGTCTTGTCTTGTCTTGTCTTGTCTTGTCTTGTCCTGTCTTATCTTATCTTATCTTATCCTTTCCTATTCTATCCTATCTATTCCTATCCTATCTTATCTTATCCTATCCAACCTATCTTATCCTATCATATCCTATCCTATCTTATCCTATCCTATCCTATCCTATCCTATCCTATCCTATTTTATCCTTTCCTATCTTATTATTTCCTATCCTATCCTTCCTTATCCTTTCTTATCCTTTCCTATCTTATCCTATCATCTATTATCTTATCTTATCTTATCCTAACTTATCTTTGCTATCCCATCCTTTCCTCTCCTCTCCTCTCCTATCCTATCCTATCCTTTCCTATCCTATCCTATCTTAGTCTACCTTATTTTATCTTATATGTTACTTGAAGCTTTTACATGGCGACATATCTTATGTAAAAAGTTTGTAGGTTTACACTGTTGTTTGCAGGAATAGACCACTTTCATAATGACCGCCCCTTTAAATATTATTTTATGTGCATCTAAATTAGCCTTTCTAGCCTCGTTAGGGAGCAAAGATTCTCTTGAATTGCAGAAACGCAAACGTGATTGAAATGCACACAAAAGAATATTTAAATTGGTCGTCATTATGAAAGAGGTCTATAGGACCATCGACACGACACTTGGTCGACGCTTTTTTATTCTCCATAGTCAAACCTTTAATTAGAACTTATAATTATCTAATCACTGATTAAATGCAATTTAGTTTCTTTTTTGAACAAGACACGTGTGCACGCTGGATGGCGCATTGCAAGACGACCATAGAATAAAGAACAACCAGAAGTCTGACTCGCATGAAAACTTGTTCCTTTGTTCTCAATGAGCATTACGCCATCGTGGTAAGTTCCACCGGCACTTTTGAAGGTCAAATTTGCCGGTGGAACTTACCAGGGTGGCATAAAATGACGAGTGATGGCGACACAATGACGACGATTGAGAAGCCGGGAGGGCAAAAAGTGCCGGTGGAACTTATCAAGATGGCGCAGAATGGCGACGTTTGACGTGCACCAGGCAACTTGCGCGAGGACAAGGTACCGATACAGAGTTGGACTTCTGGTTGTTCTTTGTTCTCTGATCAAAGGTTACGACACAGAGTTGGACTTCTGATTGTTCTTTATTCTGTGATCAAAGGTACCGACACAGAGTTGGACTTCTGGTTGTTCTTTATTCTCTGATCAAAGGTACCAACAAAGAGTTGGACTTCTGATTGTTCTTTATTCTGTGATCAAAGGTACCAACAAAGAGTTGGACTTCTGATTGTTCTTTATTCTGTGATCAAAGGTACCGACAAAGAGTTGGACTTCTGGTCACAGATTTGGACTTCTGATTGTTCTTTATTCTGTGGTTATTCTCTCTGAACACGGCCCACGTACACTTCCCAATCAAAAACTTCAAAACAACATGGTGTAAACCTACCTTACCTCCCCTTCCCTCCCTTTCCGACCCCTCTCTGAAAATAGATTAGTACGAATTAGTACGAACAATCTGTCTTCTGGATTGTCTATTGCGCCGTTAATATATATTATCTTTTTTGTCTTTAAATCTATTACCTTAGATTTAATAACTATTGTCTACCGTTGACAAATTTTAGCTAATCAGACCAATTCTTACACGAAGTATCCCGTTTACCCCACAGAAGAACTGAACTGGTCAGGTAATGTAAGAAGAAACAAACCTCTTAAACATTTAATCATCCAACTGTCCGTCTGTCTATCTGTTTTTTAGTCTGTCTGTCTGTCTGTCTGTCTGTCTGTCTGTCTGTCTGTCTGTCTGTCTGTCTGTCTGTCTGTCTGTCTGTCTGTCTGTTGCGATGTAGTATGGGACAACGTGCCAACTACAACTGCTACTAGATTACAAAAGTTGCCATATCGAGCGGCACGAGTAATTACAAGCCAAGGCTATGAGGTCAGATCTAGTGAACTAATAGATCAATTGCACTGGAAAAGGCTATGTCATTCACGTGCTGAACATATGACAATAATGATGTATAAGGTATTAAATAATATGGCACTCTCTTACCTACGAGACCATTTTAAAATTTATACCTTAGATAATACTTATGCATTACGAAATAAAGAAATGTCACGGCCGGTGGCTGTGCCTCGATATTCTTAAGTTTTGCTGGACACATTTAAAGA
>JAWNZC010000013.1:685000-792500 GCA_035771165.1 Paragorgia papillata
AATACAACAAAACATTGCTACTGAAATGCAAATACGGTCCATTTGATGGGACAATAGAAGCTCGTTGCATGTACCCGTGGAAAGAAACCGTTAAGGCACAATGGAAACTTAGTAATCATGAAAACTGCTGGAAAAGAAATCAAGCATTGGCAAACTATGCTAAGGTTATTTTAAAATGTTTAAATAGTCTTCTTATATTTGTAGCTTCTCCATCGTGTGCGTATTATTACTATTGCTATGATTATTATTATTATTATTATTATTATTATTATTATTATTATTATTATTATTATTATTATTATTATTATTATTATTATTATTATACACCAAAAGTATACACCAAAAGTATTGCATTAGAAAAATAATGTCTATCGCCATTAGAAAGACGTACTACATTTTCCGCTGTAGGAACAAAAAATGGGCAAATCCTGACTTGATGAACTTTTAAGATATACGTATATACTCAGATTTTCATATTTGTAATATTTAATCAATAGTTATTTGTGGTTCAAGTAGTCAATTGTAAATTACCTTAATGAGTGAGATTTATAATTGTATATCTAAAAAAATATTCATTTTAATAAAGTTTCCATTATTATTATTATTACTATTACTACTACTACTACTACTACTACTACCACCACTACTACCACCACTACTACCACCACCACTACGACCACTACTACTACTACCACTACTACTACCACTACTACTACCACTACTACTACCACTACTACCACCACTACTACCACCACTACTACCACCACCACTACGACCACTACTACTACTACCACCACTACTACCACTACTACTACCACTACTACCACTACTACCACCACTACCACCACCACTAATACCACTACTACTAACACTACTACTACCACTACTACTACCACTACCACTACTACTACCACTACTACTACCACTACTACTGCCACTACTACTACCACTACTACCACAACTACTACCACTACTACTACCACCACTACTACCACAACTACTACCACTACTACTACCACCACTACTACCACAACTACTACCACTACTACCACCACTACCACCACCACTACTACCACTACTACTACCACTACCACTACTACTACTACTACCACTACTACTACCACTACTACTACCACTACTACTACCACTACTACTACCACTACTACTACCACTACTATCACTACTATCACTACTACCACTACTACTACTACCACCACTACTACTACCACCACTACTACTACCACCACCACTACTACCACTACTACCACCACTACCACCACCACTACTACCACTACTACTACCACTACTACTACCACTACCACTACTACTACCACTACTACTACCACTACCACTACTACTACCACTACTACTACCACTACTACTACCACTACTACCACTACTACCACTACTACCACCACTACTACTACCACTACTACTACTACTACTACCACCTACCACCACTACTACCATTACTGCCACCACTACTACTACTACTACTACTACTACCACTACTACTACTACTACTACTACTACTACTACTACTACTACTACTACTACTACTACTACTACTACTACTACCACCACTACTACTACTACCACTACTACTACTACTACTACTACTACTACTACTACTACTACTACTACTACTACTACTACTACTACTACTACCACTACTACCACTACTACTACTACTACTACTACTACTACTACTACTACTACTACTACTACTACTACTACTACTACTACTACCACCACCACTACCACTACTACCACTACTACCATTATTATTATTATTGCTATTATTGTTGCTAATATTATTATTGCTATTATTATTATTATTATTATTATTATTATTATTATTATTATTATTATTATTATCATTATCATTATCATTATTATTATTGTATCTGCGCAGCAGATATATTGCTATCGTGTTGTGTGTATGTGTGTGTGTGTGTGTGTGTGTGTGTGTGTGTGTGTGTTAACTTTTTTGTGTAGCTGTAAACAATGCGCGACAAGTGAATCGGGCATGATCGGGGACAATCGAAGCTCAGAATTTTTTGGCGTCAACTTACGAGCTGTCAGTTTGAACGATGGAAACAAGTATTTTTAATCCGATCGTGTTTACAATATTTCGTTCGCCATATCACGAAGTCCTCCGAAGCGACAAAGTTTTGAAATATGACCGCGTTTGACCGTACGCCAAGTAAACAGCGTAATAATGCAATTCGATATTTGCGCTCATGACAGTTCAAATAGCCTTTTCTCCATTTCTATTCCATACCATGTTTTCTAATTCACATATGTCGTACAGAATTTAACGCTCTATCTAACTGTAGAAGTTTCGTGTATGGCACAAACCTACAGACGATTCAGGGGTATACTTTAAACACGAGGTATCCGGTGGCTCAACTGCAATGAAGATATATCCAGCTAATACTGCTGTTAGCCGTTAAATTCTATATTTCCGACAAAGTTTTTGACTAAAACACTATGATTTTTCAGGGTTCTATTTTATACGATTTTTTCTAATTCACATATGTTGTAGAGTGTTTAACGCTCTATTTAACTGTACAAGTTTCGTGAATGGCACAAACCTACAGACGATTCAGAGATGAGAGATACTTTAAATATGACTGATTGCGTTTGACCCGATAATTGCCATTTGATATTTGACGCACATCTCAGTTCAAATATATTTTTCTCCGTTGCTATTCTATTTTTTTCTAATTCATATTTGTTGTCCAGAATTAACGCTCTATCTAACGGTATAAGTTTCCAAAATGGCACAAACCTACAGACGATTCAGGGGTATACTTTAGACCCGCGGTGTCCGGCTCAACAGCCGTATTGGCATATCACCTTCATGCAGTTAGCCGTTAAATTCTATATTTCCGACAAAGCTTTGTAGTAAAACATTTCGGAGACAGGGGATATTGCTGATAAAACTGGTAAGTATTTTTAACGTGACTTATAGTAAACTTGTGAGTGTGATCTACCACAGGTTTTGTGAGTCATGATAAAAAATTATTTTGGTCAGAGAACGTGTACTTTCTCTTTAATTATCTTATAAGATCATCTCGCTAAAATCTTATAAGATCTACGTGTAAAAATCTTATAAGATTTTTCTTAAGATCTTACAAGATTTTCCAAGATCACACAAGATCTTGACAAGATTCTCACAGTGGTGGGTTTGGCGCAGATACATGTACGCATAGCGGACCTTTTGTTATTATTATTTAATTAACATTAAATAGCAATTAAAATGCATTTTACCGTTTTTTTGTACAGCCCCTATTGTTGACATTGTTCAATCAATTTCTCTTCAGAGTCTTTATAGGGTTATTTTTTTCTCTACATTGCTTCTTATTATGCATTTTGTTGTGTTTTATTTAGCATTCTTTATTCTTACTAGTTCGTAATTTCTCTAATCACGAACTAATCACCAACTATTTAATTCATTTTTACTTTAGTTGGAATTGACAACATCCAACGTCCTAAATGTTACTAGTGATGTTAGACGTTTTACATTGGAAACAAATACTATTACTTCTTCTGAAATTGGAAATATCTCAAAGATACTGCATAATATTGCAAATGTTGATCCACCATTACACCAAGTATGATCTCATAGTATTTTAATGTATTGTTTTGATTAGCATTGTATTATATTCTCTCGCATCATTTCGTATCGTATCGTATCGTATTGCATTGCATTGTATTGCATTGCATTGCGTTGCGTTGCGTTGCGTTGCGTTGCCTTGCGTTGTGTTGCGTTGCGTTGCGTTGCGTTGCGTCGTGTCGTGTCGTGTCGTGTTGTGTTGTGTTGTGTTGTGTTATGTTGTATTGTATTGTATTGTGTTGTATTATGTAGTGTGTCGTGTCGTGTTCTGCAATGCATCATATCGTTTCTCACCGCACTAATTACACTGCCTGTACTATATCTTGTTTCGCCGTTGTGTCGCATGTGTGTTTCGTTAATTTGATATTTCTGAATTATACTATGATGTTTCGTGTTAGTTTAATGATTTCAAGTCCTTAATTCTTTTTCATTTTAGTCTACTGTGAACTCAAAGTTAGCCACCGATTTCTACAATATAGTTAACAATGTTCTGAATGTCAATGAAACGATATTAATCAACAGCCAGAAAGAAAGTGATTCTTCCAATAGGTATGGCTGTGCTAATTAATTAAACAGAAAATTCATTTATCGTTGTTATTTCCTCGGCCAAGAGACTGTGTTTCCCTTCTGTCTGTCTGTCTGTCTGTCTGTCTGTTTGTCTGTCTGTCTGTCTGTCTGTCTGTCTGTCTGTCTGTCTGTCTGTCTGTGTGTCGGTCGGTCGGTCGGTCTGTCTGTCTGTCTGTCTGTCTGTCTGTCTGTCTGTCTGTCTGTGTGTCGGTCGGTCGGTCTGTCTGTCTGTCTGTCTGTCTGTCTGTCTGTCTGTCTGTCTGTCTGTCTGTCTGTCTGTCTGTCTGTCTGTCTGTCTGTCTGAATTAACAAATAACAAAGGACTTGACATTTCCATTGTTCAAAGGATAGATCGGTTACGGATTAAGAAACATGCAACATTTGTATTTTTTTGCATAAAGAACGATACAATCGGGCATTATATTTTATTCATGTTAGGTTGGTCTGGTTAGCGACTTACTTCGCCTCTCTATAAAAGGACTTTAAGAAAACACATGCAACGACTACGACTATATGTTGACAACGAAGAAAAAGCATTTTTACGTAAAAGACAACGCGGAAGCTGAGTCACTTCAAACACCTAGTAAACACCTTGCGTTTACATGCATGGGAGTTTCCTAGCCTTTCGAGAAGGACTAGCCCTTAAGCTTCATGGTTGCATACAATGACAATGACGATGACGATGACAATGACGATGACAATGACAATGACAGTGACAGTGACAATGACAATGAGGGCAGCCCTCTTTAGCGTCGTTTACATGGAAAACTTCCAGCTCTCCCAGGCGAGATCTCGGGTGGTCAGCGAGATCTTACCTATAGGAGGGGTGGAAAGCTCCTCTCATATAAACCAAAATATATTTTACAACGGATTTTTTTGACAAGCGGAATCTCGGCAAAGAGGGATGGACCTCTTTCATACAAACACCAACTTAGAAAAGCTTAGACCTTTAGGTCAAACGTTGCTCTTCTCATGTGCCGAACCTAATGATAATTAACTTATTAAAAAGAGTACATAGAAATTAAGGGCTAACTATTGGTAAAAACGTTTTGAATTAGACTTTTGTTGTAAATAATATTTTATACCATTGTACTTATATTTTTTATAATTATATTTTTAATAGTAGTGTAGTTGTTTTTAAAATTTAAAAAAAAATTGTAATTATAGATCAGTATTAAATATTGCATGTAATATACTTGTTAACACACGGCCTTTGAAAAACAACTGTTACTTTTAGTTGAATAGGCTACCGTGTATAAATAATTTTAAATAAATAAATAAATAAATAAATAAATAAATAAATAAATAAATAAATAACTACGTTCTTTGTTTATGCCAATTTGCGTTAGGTTCGGCGCGCGAGAAGAGCGACGTTTAACCTAGGCTTCAACCTTATTTTTTGCGATGTAGTGCATTTTATGTTTTTCCCCAGAGTGCACTTTAGTTATTCAGAAGAATAATACCAAAGCTTTTCCTATAGTCAAGCTGTAAGTCCTCAGGAAAAATTCTGAGCCCCCAGACGGAGATCGAATCGGTAAACTTGGGAGAATCTGTGACATTCACGGAGGCTCTATTAGCAGTGGCAGCGGAAAATGTTCTATATTGGAGGGGCTAATTAATTAATTAAGTACAGTGATAGAGAGTGTGTTTTAACCCCTCTAAGGAGATTTTAGGCTATTTTTAGTCCCCTCTTTAGAAATATTGGGGGTCTATATCCTTCCTAACCCCCGCCCAGGCTCTCTCTCTTGTTAATTAGCAGGTTATGTCGGCTATTTATTCTTTTCTCTTCTTTTTTCTAGCATAATCAAAGCGGTAAAAAACTTCACTGAGAAATGGGTGTTTTCAGAAGAGGGACAGTCGAGAAATTTCAGTTTACCTAATATTGCTGTTTCAGTAGCGAATGTAAGTTCAGGAGAGGCGAACAATGTCACCGCGTATGCAGACGATGAATATTTTCAAATCTTGTCTCAGTCAGACCAAACTCGAAGCACCAATGCATCCTTGGTCATAACGCTGTCAAAAGAAGTGTTTAACCAAGATACTCGGAAAACATTCAAAGTACTGTTCATCTTGTATCGCAAAACCTTGTTATTCAAGGCAGCTGACGAACTGCAAGGCCGGGCTAAAATCAGTAGAGGCTTCGTCATCGCGGCGTCTGTTCGGGAAAAACCTATTGTAAATCGTGATAAAGCTGTTGTCATTCGCCATTCAATCTCAGCAGGCGAGAAAGCCGTTAGTAAAATGCTGTGTGTTTTCTGGGACTTTGAAGCCAAACAACGTCGCGGAGATTGGTCGACAGCTGGCTGTAAACTTACGAGTGATGGAAATTACGACGAGTGTCGTTGCAATCATTTAACCAACTTTGCTCTGTTACTGGTATGTATTACAGAACCATCCTCAGAGAAACATGAGAACATTTGTCATGATTTCTTACACTACTAAAGTCAACCGAAAAATTTCGGCTGACTCGAGCGGGATTTGAACTCGCACATTCGGGATCCTGGTCCACCGCTCGATCTACCTGTTGAGCTCAGGTAGAGCGGCGGACCAGAATCCCGAAGGTGCGAGTTCAAATCCCGCTCGAGTCAGCCGAAATTTTTTGGTATGTATTAATTGTTAATGATTATATTTGTATTGAATATTTTATGTGCTGCTTTTTCTGTTATTGACACTATGTGTAGGTTAAGCACCTAACCTTCAGTTTATTTCTCGGGTTCTTGTGGTAGGACGTGTCTAATCTCTAGTGCTGCGTTGCTGGGTTTTGCAGTTTAGTATTCCGGTAGTATCCATGCTTCCGGTAAGGCATGTTGCTTGCGCGATGTTGCATAATGTTACGATTGCTTACGTTGTTGGTAAATTTTGGACGGCGTTTTTACTTATAGTAGTTGATCAGTGATGTCGCTGACAACTGTCTTGACCGTGAACATGCTCACAATGCTTACCACTGCACGAACAAATAACAGTAAATAGAAGCGGTGAAAGTGCCAGATTAATTTCAATCATACAATAAATAGTATTATTATATGGCACAAGTTACTTCTGTTGAAATCATGTGTTCTCATTGGCTGAGACGCGTCACGTGCCGGTCGATAATTTTCCGTAATCGACCGGTCGATTATTGATTTTGGCAGACATCTTGTTTTCAACTAAACAATGAAGAAAACCGCAAAAATTTTGTGAATTCAATGGTTTGAGGACTAAATTATGTATGAGTGGGACGATGAGCAATCTGGCAGTGAGTTTTAGGATTCCGAAAGCGATGACAACAAGAGCAACAACATTGAAAGCGATGAGTCTATGTCAATGACAATAGTGTGACCTCGAGCGTGTGACAAGGTATTAAATGTAAGATGTGTTGTTTCAAAACGCCATATAATAAACCTCTTATTAACCTCGTCCGCTTGGTCATTACGGGCCCGGTCTTTACATAAAGACCTCGGTCTCATATTAATAATAATAATAATAATAATAATAATAATAATAATAATAATAATAATAATAATAATAATAATAATAATAATAATAATAATAATAATAATAATAATAATAATAATAATGGAAACTTTATTAATTAATTTTTTCTAAACAAACAATTGTAAATCTCACTCATTGAGGTAATTTACAATCGACTACTTGAATCACGACTAAGCTACTTAAAAACTTAAAAGTTCAGTAAGTCAGGATTCGTCCATTCCTTATTTCTGCAGCAAAAAATATAATATGTTGTTCTGATGGCAATAGATATCATTTTTCTGACACAATAATTTTGATGCTTCACATCAACTCCTACATCGTTTAACATTGCTATAAAGGAGGTACACTCTTTTGCGAAAACACCGAGTGAACTAATCGAGAGATTGACAAATTTAACAGTGCTAAAGTGTTCACTTTGTTGTCTAACTATTTCTGCATATTTGGCTTTATTATAATAATAATAATAATAATAATAATAATAATAATAATAATAATAATAATAATAATAATAATAATAATAATAATAATAATAATAATAATAATAATAATAATAATAATAATAATAATAATAATAATAATAAATGAAATTCATCAATACCAATATGAAATTCATCAATACCAAACCAGATCATCTTCATGTACGTCCAATCATCCAAACTTGAAAAACAGAAAAAGTCCTTTTCAAGAATAGGAACACGCATCTGGAATGCACTTTACGAGAACTTAAGTAAGCATGAATTTAAAAAAGAAATAAAAAAGTTATTCTTGGTTTGCACTTGACGTCATGGCGGCCATGTTGGAGGAACTTTAACAAAAGAATCTCATTAGGAGCTATTGTATTTGGAGTATGTTTTCCTCCAACATGGCCGCCGTTTCTTTGTCTTCTAAATCTCAAGGGATTGATTGCAAACCGTCAATTAGTTGATATTTTCATGTCTGGGGATGACTATGTTGTGTCACTGAAATTATTAATAATATAAAAGCCACCAAATAAGGTATATTATTATATGGCATGGATTACTTCCGGTAAAATCACGCGCTGTGATTGGTTGCTGACGGGGCGAGATTTCTCCGTAATGCCCACAATTGGAAACAAACTAAAAATCCTAATAAGAAACTTTTATTGCCGAAAAACGGCGAAAATAGATGAAATAGACGACGATGAACATTATAAAAGTAAATTCTAGTATCCAGACGTGAAAGAAACAGAAGAAAATAACGCTAGTTCGGTGTTTTGACGAAGTTAAAGGAAGCGAAGACCAAGAAATACAAGATTGATTTTGAAATAAAAAGTGCCATATAATAAACTACTCAATAACCTCGACCGTTTGGTCTTTACAGCAAGACCTCGGTTTAATATTTTACCGTAAAGACCTCACTCTCGGTTATTAAGTAGTTATTATTATTATATGGCACGGATTACTTCCGGTAAAATCACGCGCTGTGATTGGTTGCTGACGGGGCGAGATTTCTCCGTAATGCCCACGGGCATTATGAAAATTGTTAATGCCCGTAGGCAATCTTCAGGCAAAAGTGGAATGCGTTAGTTTATTGGACTGTTTGCTGACGTATGCGCATAGTCTTGCGTAAGCTGGCGTGACTTCGTTTTCTTCTTCGCGAGGTGGATATTTCCCGCCAAAAATCTTCTCTGGTGGCGGCACTTGGAAAAAACTTCAGATCTTTTGTTCAGCTTTCCCCCGGTTGCGTACGATGCAGCACGTCTTAAGATTGACCAGCTAATGTTATAAGGCCGTCCGCTTTGCTTCAAACCCCACACATATCCGTTTCGTTCGAGTACGTCGTGTTTTTAAGGAACTTCTGATGGTTTCTAAAGCGTTCTTTGAAACTATTGGCGGTCATGCCGATGTATGATATACTATGCGCATGCGTCAGCAAACAGTCCAATAAACTAACGGATTCCACTTTTGCCTGAAGATTGCCTACGGGCATGAAACTTTAAGTAGCATTGTATATTCAGTTTTAAGTGAATATCAATAAATAAATAATAAATAAATATCCGCTCTACCAAAAAGTATTGAGCGCTATTCGAGCTATACGCAACAACATCTGGTTTATCTGGTTTTTCAGCATATATATATATATATATATATATATATATATATATATATATATATATATATATATATATTCAAACAAACAAAGTGTTGTTCGCGAAATGTCGAAAAGTGGTCAATACCGTAAAGATAGAGCGAATATACTATAAGTGGGCTTACCTCAAATGTCGATGGTCGCTACTGTCAGTTTCACGCTGGGCGATCTTCAGGCGGCTATTAGATCGCCCAGCGTGAAACTGACAGCAGCGACAATCGACATTTGAGGTAAGCCCACTTATAGTATATATATATATATATATTCTTACTGAGTTGGGTTTTTTTTATAGGACTTCGAACCAGATAAAACATCAAAACATCGGAGACCACTGAGCATTATTAGTTACGTCGGATGTTCATTGTCTCTGCTCGGAATCGCGTTGACTCTTTTCACCATGATCTACTTCAGGTTTGGCTGCTTTTATTACCAAATGTTTTTTGGTTAAGGTGGATTTATAGGGGGTTATGACCGTGTGCGAGCTTTTTGCGAAATTTATATATTATCGCGAAATTTTATGACGTGCATGCATGACTAAGAGTAAAAACATCCAAATAATTGAACGCAGATATTTTGCGTTTCCTTCGGTGAATTGTTTGGAAAGTTTGTATAGTTCAAGAAAAAGCTGATATCTTTCTACTGACCTGTTTTTAAATATATTTTATCGGACAAATTTTGCCTAATGATAAAAAACATTAAATTTTGTAACATTGACAAAATCAAACCATCTGAACGATCCAAAATCTATTTTGCACTAAAATATTTCGCGAATCAATTTCTTTAAGACTACTGCGAAGTTTGGAAACATTTCACAGAAAAAAGATTAAAAATATCAAAAGATGTCCTTCTTCAAAGCTTATTGTTGCCATGGTAATAAGCTTCCAGAAGAAAATTTGGAGGAATGCGAGAATATTGAAAATCTGTTGTTATTGTTATTTCAAACAAATGCTAGACGGTCTTTGAAGTATTTCAGTGTGCTTATATAGATCAACGTTTTAAAATTTACAGGGGATTGCTTGCCAGTAAAGGTTCAAAGATTTTTTTTTTCGTTTGCGTCACTCTGGGTGCTGCTCTGATCGTCTTTGTTGCCGCTGCTGAAAGAAGAAAGAATGCTACAAATGCGGCATGTATAGCCACTGGCATAATGATTCACCATCTTGTTATTTCGTCTTTGGCCTGGATGAGTTTTGAAGCGTTGACGTTGTACTATGCCTTTGTCAAGGTCCTTCCCAAGGCGGCGTTGGAAGACAAACTACCTTCATTATGGATATGTTGTTTGGTCTGCTGGGGTAAGTAACTAACCTTGATAAGAGACGAAAGAAAGAAAACAAATTAAGTATTTGAGCCACTGGAACTCAGATGGAAGACCGAGGTTGCTTTACGATATTTATACCTGGAAACGAGTCAAACCGTACGTGTGTCACAAGTTGTTTGGCTACAAGTTGCGTTGTGTCAGTTAATTCCAGTTAAATATTTTTCTGTCTTAATAAAGTGTTCTTAACTCGGAAGGTTGTAGGTTTATATCCCGTCTGGAGCTCAGAGTTTTCTGAGTTGTTGTGAACAAGCTGTTCAGCTAAAACAACTGAAACTTTAATAACTTCAAACTGAGAACACTTAACTAACGTAGAAAAACTTTGAGGTGTTTGGATATCTTCTTCCGGGCGTTGATATAGCATCTCAAATAAGAAAGAAAGAAAGAAAGAAAGAAAGAAAGAAAGAAAGAAAGAAAGAAAGAAAGAAAGAAAGAAAGAAAGAAAGAAAGAAAGAAAGAAAGAAAGAAAGAAAGAAAGAAAGAAGGAAGGAAGGAAGGAAGGAAGGAAGGAAGGAAGGAAGGAAGGAAGGAAGGAAGGAAGGAAGGAAGGAAGGAAGGAAGGAAGGAAGGAAGGAAGGAAGGAAGGAAGGAAGGAAGGAAGGAAGGAAGGAAGGAAGGAAGGAAGGAAGGAAATTGTATGTTGTTGGCTGTAATTTATATTATACAAAATAGTATAGTTTTATATATATATTTATACAATAACCTGGTTGCTATGCGTGTTTTCATTGGTTGTTGGCCATGATCTATTAGAGGACAGACACATGGTCACGTCAGATCACGTCAGCTGACTTGCTTTTTCCCTTCTTCATGCCCCAAAATCCGGCAAGAGTTTCGACAAAGACCTTTTAAATTTTTATTGTATAAAACAAATAGATTCCATTTTTTTGTTGTCTGTTCAGTTATAGATGCACCGAAGACGTCACAACGTGGTAAGAACATCAGTGACCCACTCGACTGCGTCTCGTGGGCCACTTTTTTGTTCTTACCACGTTGTGACGTCATCTGTGCATCCATAACTGAACAGACAACGGCAAAATGGAATCTATTTGTTAAATATATATTTAATATCAACCAACTAGTGGTCTATTACAAATTCGGTATTCTGATTGGCTAAGCTACTAGTGGTCTATTAGTGATAGTCACTAGTAGGTTATCTAATGACAAACTTTCTTATAGCTGGAATACTCCTATTCTGACCAATCAGAAGCCATGACATATTCACGCTGCGAGCCAAACCTGGAAACTAGGCCAAACATGGCGTCCGCTAAAATTTGTATACAAGTGATGAAATCATGAAAACGTAATTGGAAAAGGTTAATTCTGAGCCAGCTAAGGAAGAACATTTTTTTGACGACAATTTCGATGAAGATTTAGCAAATCTAAATTACGAGGAATTAGCATTACTAGACACTAAGGTGTCTACGAATAGTGAAGCGGGAGGCGGTAATATTTCATTGGACAATGTATTTTGTATTAACAATTTAACTAACACGACTGTAAATATTAAAGTTACTTTGAGTAAGTAATTGCTGATGTTGAGTAATTTTTGAGTGTTCGTTGTTGTTGTATTTTTAGGCGACTTTTTAGCATATTTACTGTCCCTAGAAAAAAAGTTCTAAATACAGTATCTAGACATTTGATTCTAAGTACTGCATTGAGAACACAATTTCTAGGTACAGTGAATATGCTAATAACTGTTATTTGCCTATTGTTGACGTAGAATGTTGATTGCGTTCATCAGGAATTTTAATGAATATTGAACTTCCCCCTATATCCAGATACGTCAGGTGACTGATTTGACGATGCCTGATTGGACTGAGACCTCATGAATATTTAATGAATTTGAGAAATATATATACTATATATGTTACTGAAATGCCCTACATTGTTTAGGCATTCCTGGCATTATTGTGAGTATCACAGCTGGTGTAACATACGACAGCTATAGCAACAAAGAATAGTAAGTCGTAACTATTTCCGTCTCTGTGTGTAATTATAAATATCGACTATAAATATCGACTACAACATCATTAACACTATGGCACTATTTTGACTTTCAATTTTATTTTCAGTTCTTTTTTGCAAGGATTGCCAATGGTGGTAGCCTTTTTTGTCCCGGTGGCTTTCTTCGTCCTTGTTAACACGATTGCCTTCATCGTAATCTTGTGTCATTTGCTGACATCTGGGACAAGAGTAAGGTCCACACATCGGACATCCAGAATTGAGAAAGCGCGACGAGGACTGGCTATCTCAGTGTTCCTTGGCCTTACTTGGATTTCAGGAGCGCTAGCCATACGCGATGCGAAAGTGGTCTTTCAGTACGTATTCTGCATCGTTAACTCACTTCAAGGCTTCTTCATCTTTCTCTTCTACTGTGTATTTTCCACTGAGGTAAGAAAAAAGTTTCTTACCCGATGTTGCGGGCAACCTCCTTCTCCTGCCGGCCGTGGAGGACCGACGAACAGGATGGAGATGAGAGCAATGAGGCCAGGAATAACATCCAGGCATGCTGCCTTTGAAGAGGTGCCTGGGGGTATCGACGACATCGCTTCTGCCGAGAATGTCGCCAAGGAAAATGATGAGTGCCCGATTGAGTGAGCATGTGTGCACTGGTACCTAAGGATTTACTTGCATATAGTTGTCGTGAGAAAATGAAATTTTCTTCTACAGTTGACGTATAGCAAGGCAAATACATGCATAGTTGTATATTTGTCAGATTTGTAGAAACGTTGATATTGCATTAGCTAAGCTTTAAGCTTTAAGCTTTAATAAAGTATGCCTAAAAACAGTTTACATGTACTATACTAGGAGAAAAATTTGGAATGTGCATTATATCATGTTTGTAGTTTGAGCTTATTCGCAGATTTAAGACAGTTTTAATTTGTTTGTCCAACTGAAACCGGTCCTACTAATTACTGCCCAAGACTGCCCTAGGCTCCTTAGCAGGCGTTCTTTGCGGGCCTCGATATTTTCGTCCCCGACTAACGCCTGCTCAAACGAGCAACACATTCCGTTCCAAGAAGTTGACCAATCAGAGATAGGCTCCTAAAATCTGGGAGGCTGACCTTCACCTTGGCCATATATACATTATACAGCATGACCGAGCTTGATGAAAGTTAACCGATCTAAATTCATATGAAAGGGAAGGGTCGGTGTGGTATATTTATAATTATAGTGAAGATGGAGTATTTATATAGGACCGATACAAAGAACGCCTGTAAATGAGTCTACTGCGACGGATTCGTTGGACAACGAAAGAAAATCTGAATCGGCGAATCCGATACATCTACAGCTATAAGACTATTGCTTATACGGTTTAGTAAAAATTTTGCGTGAATAGAATCAACAAGATGATGTTGTAACTGTGAATCGCGATATGAATACATGTGCATGAAATAAAGTTAAAAGCGTCACTGGAATATATGAAGCTGGCCAGACATCCCCAGGTAAATAATTATTATCCGCTAGATACATTTCGCCGATATACTTGTAACTTTTTTAAAGCTTTTCGCACAGATTTATTTACACGACCAGCAAAAACATATTCCTAATACCATTCTTCGTAAATTTTGTAAAGCTCTGAGCTATAGTAAGCGAAATATTAGCTTTCAAGTGAACTAATTCGGGCAGTCGCTTCAGACACTATTTTTGTTTACAATCTTAAATTTCTCTTACGCTCTACACTAACTTTCACGCTTATTTGTTTGCATAGGCAGCAAGAACATAGTCAAAACAATATTCTTCGTAAATTTCGTGAACTAAACTTTTCAAAATATTAGCTTTCGACTAAACAAATTACACATAACAATACCAGTGTTGAAATCTAGAGTGTGAAATGGCATTTCCTGCGTTTTGGGGGAAGATTTTATAGAATTCCGGAGATTATAAAACATTAAAACGTCATATAAAACACACAATTTACACAAAATACAACAGATTTCAGGACTTTTCAACCTTTAGAACAAAACATTTTTAACATTTCAGAACATAAGAAGCTGTTCCATTTCCGAGGACTTTGACGCAAGTTTTCGATACACTGCCTCGTTATCAACAGCCTTCAGTAAATCAACTTCTACAGAACAAATCATTACTGCTTCCAAAGTGTTACTGTTGGTCAGTTGCAAACTATTTTCGGTATTTTCCTTATCACTAATTTCACAAATGCGGAATTAAGTAATTGCTTCAATGCTTCCAATTTGATATTTTATGGGTGTGTCTGGTCAGGAGCCCATTTTGATGTCCCAGAAGGGCCCATGTGCCATGGCACAATGGCACATAAGCCAGTCCGAGCCTGGCTCCATGTACACAAAAGGAACGGAATGTGTTGCTCGTTTGAGCAGGCGTTAGTGGGGGACGAAAATATCGAGGCCCGCATAGAACGCCTGCGAAGGGCCCAGGAGTATAAAATGACTGCCTGAAACGGTATACATATATGTTAGAGGCCTTATACTACAAAGAATAGATCCACATTTACGGCAAACCGCAAACTGCAGTTCGTAATGAGCAGTTTATAGCCGTTATAGAAGTTAGGACAATTGCAATTTGTATGTTAAGATTGAAAGCTGCCGTTTGTGATTTGCCCTATATAAACGGCAATCTTAACTTGCTGGGCTAATATTTTGAACATAGCAAAATGAAAAAGCTGGAACTGACCAGTGCCGGTGAGTTTCGAGGAACGAAATACTGATGTTTCGAGCGGAGCCCTCGGAGATTAATCATGAAAATATTTACAGACGTAACACTCGTGTTTAATACTTGTTTAACTAAAATCAAATCGAAAAATCGGAGAGCAAAGAAAATCTGAACTCAACAGTAGACTACTAGTCCCTTTATAAAGATATGGTTAACAACATTATTTATTAAAAAATAATTAATAATGGCAATTTTGCAAAAAAGATTGATTTTGGTGCACTTGTTTTTCTCTCAAAAAAAAATAGCGGCATTTTCCACAGATTATTGACGTCTTAATTATCGATCAAAATTTGCTGAAGCAATATAGTGGCTTGACATGTATGGAGGCTAAGTAATTACTCGGGCTAAGGATTTGTATATACGAACGCTTGACTTGTTTCGTACCTGATATTCACCTTTGTAGGCTCTATATATTTGCATATTTCCAGTGAATCTCCGACTAATTCCCGCTTCGTCAGTTACGCTCGAGATTCAATCGGAATTGACCGTACCGAAAAAGATGGCGACTTGTACATTTAACCACAATCCTTTGCGTGCAGTAAATATTGTTTCTTGCAGAATTATTGGAAGATATGGTTTTAAAACGATCAACTTTGGTAGGAAAAAAGTTCTTGCTTACTTAATCCATCTTAGCATGATAAACAATGTTTAGTTGTTATTTGAGCTGATTTGAGGTCGCAAAGCATTGTGGTTAAATGTACTGCCGCCATCTTTTTCGGGGCCATCAATTCGTTCACATTACCATGCAGTGACGACATTGTTGTAGGACAGCGGATATCCGTATTAATTTTAAAAGATGGCGATCATGCATGGAGAATGGAGATTCACTGGAAATATGCAAACATATAAAGAATACAAAGGCACAGAATAGATACTTCTGGTTGAGTATCTATTCTGTGACAAAGGTGAATATCAGGTACGAAACAAATCAAATAGTATTCTGCTGTGTCCCTTGCGAAGGCAAGCCGAATCACGCTTCAGTGAATGTGATGTACGCCATGATGAAAGCCACAGTAGCAAGACAAGAGTAATTTAAAGAACTTTTCAACGACGATAAGATTAGATATCTGTTTTAAGGTAAGAAAACCTATACATGAATATAGATTTTAAAGGGCAATAGCACTAAAAATTAAGTTTGTCTAATTTGAAAGAACTTATAAAATTGTAATAGAACATCCTTTACAACTTTTTCGTATCTCTCTTCGTTTTCAAGATATTTCAATTTGTTTGATATGTAAATGAGATGGTCTCTGACGTCAGGTGTGGGGTGAAATATTTTCACATGTAGCAAAACGAGTTATATATCTAAGTTTGTTCAGCGAAATCATTTGAAACTGTTCACATAAAAACTCCTTGCGACGCTGAACATTTCATGTTAGATATGTAATTGATTTTGCTCTGTATGAAAACATTTTACTCCACTCCTGGCGTCAGAGACCATCTCATTTACATATAAATTGAAATATCTTGAAAATGCAGAAAGATACAAAAAAGTTGTAAAGGATCTTCTATTACAATTTTATGAGTTCTTTCAAATTAGACAAACTTAATTTTTAATGCCAATCCCCTTTAAATATTTACGTTGATGGTCCATTTTCAGTTTCAAAATGGTGGCATTTATAGTACGTTGAACGAAGATTTACCACAGGAAGGTGCCAGCCAGCTATTATTTATTTGCCCTTCTTCGTCACAGTTGGATATCAAGTTTAGATTAAAAAATATTATGAGAGACAACTTATAATTTGGCTCAACTATTAATATTGTGAGTATATACAGTATATTTTTAACCATTTCCAAGTATTGACGTAGTTTTTCTTGTTTTTAGGTGTACGCGTATATAAAGCGCTATGTATTTGCAAGTTCACACTGCAGACAGAGTCAGTCAATCAACAATCTCATCAGACTCTGAATATATCCATCAGTGTGTAGTCTGTGTGGATACACGTATCTCAAACCAAAGTCAAATGTTATTTTAATCCAACTCAAAACAAACCTTTTGTGCCCGGTTGTGCTCAAACTGTGCTGTATTAAAATGAACAGTAAACAATTGACTAACAACAATTGTAACTTGCTTTCAATAAATCAGTAATGTACAATAGTTTGCAAATAACTTCCAGTGGTGAATGAGCAATATTATAATGCTAGAATTTGTTTGCATGTAGCCAGCGTGCAGACGTTCCTATTTGCACAGTGTAAAATTAACTTGTGTGTTTGACATAGTTTAGTTGATCTGAGTCAAATACAGTAATGAGTGATTCTTTCAAAATTAAGGAACTGAATTCTAAATCAATTTGTTTGACTCTGGTTTAGTTTTGCAGCTTGATGATTATGATATGTTCTCAGAGTAGGAACTGCCTCCTCTGCAGGCCCTCGTTGCATCATGGACAGGTCACACACATCTTTTTTAGGGCCTGCAAGATCCTTTAAAAAATTTGGCAAAACTTGGTGTGGAATAAATTTGCGTAATTAACTACCCATTGTTAATAGCCATGGCTATATCCGAATATTTTGAAGGACATTGAAGACTTATGACATACGAATCCTAGCTTTAAAATGAAAAAATTGTTGAAAAAGCAATTATGGTTGAACTTTGTCAATTTACAGCAGGAATGAGCAATGAAAATGCACTTTAGTCTACCTGGAGACTCTTCATTTCATACTTTTTCAGTTTCCACAACAGTTAAACCTTGAATTACGCTACACTGTAGCCTATACTTTAACAAAATTAATATCAATCAGGGTTCAAAATAGCGGCTGGCTACCGGCTATAGCCGGCATTTTCACGCCGCTAGCCAGCTAGTGTATACGTTTTATAACGTAGCGTAACATCTTACAACGTGGCGTAATGTTATAGAACGTAGAAAACGTCTCACAACAAAGTGTGACGTCTTGTAACGTAGCGTAATGTAACGTCTTTAAACATAGCTTATTAACGTCTTACAACACAGGGTGATGTTGTATAACATAGCTTTAATAACGTGTTATAACGTAGCGTAACGTCTTAAAACGTGGTGTAACTTCCAATGTAGTGTAACGTCTCACAGCCTAGCGCGACGTCTACAGTAAATGAGATTCTTTTTTGAATACGAGCTTATTAACTAAAACAATTCCTGGGTGGGCCTCTCATGGACTCACATAGCAGGAAAATAGCCTGTATATCAAAATAGCCGGTACCATAAATGTACATATGCAAGACAGCCTACAAAAATATCTAAATCCAAAATATTTATTTTGAACCCTGTCAATCTCATTAACTCTTGGTCAGTTGACAGTCTTCGATAGCTCAGTAAAACAAAAAACAATAAGAAAACCTGTACTTTCCTGAGTGTCGAATTTGCTTTTGTTCAGCAGATATTTTCCCTTCAATTCATTTTTGTCGCTAAAAATACTGTGTGCAGAAGGTCGGTAATTCTAAAACATACTGGTTTCTTCATTGTCATCTGTAAGAAGTTTAGACCGAATTTCCTGGTGGGTCACAGAGTTAAAAAACTCATACGTACGTTTGTCGAACAGTGGCTGGTTTTGTTTACATACAATATCTCAAAACTGTGGACCCTATATAGGGCCTAGTCTCGCTGTGCATATGGAACATGGCGTTATTAGCAGGAATCCCTCCGGCTTCTGATTGGCCGATAAATTTAGCACTTCCGCATGACGTTATCTGGCGTGGTAGTAGCACAAATATATCGCTCTTTGAGTACGGATTGATTCTAGATTGTAGTTCTGTTGCAAATACTGTGACTCAGCTTCAGAAACAATTCCAAAGTTAGCAAAGATGTTAGTGCACACGAACGCGCCATGTCAATAACGTTGAAAGAGCAGTCTCGGATTTGAAATCGGAAATATCAAAAAGAAAGATTTGATACGACAACGTGTTTCCAACTTAGTTATACCCGCTCTTTTAAAGCTTTGTTTGGTCAAGAGTGGCTTGGAGAATTTGTAATGCGACTGGGCATAATTATAACTTAAACAGTAACTGACGTTTCTCTCTGACGAAGGGCCTTCGCTCGAAACGTTAGATTCTTACGTTCTCTGTTTCGGCAGTATATCTAACCTAAGTTACTATATTTCGATTGTTGTTTCTACACTGCCTACGCAGCACGCTACTTTTATATAACTTAAACAGTTTTATATACTTAATTTTGATCGCGGCATCGCGCTTCGAGTATTTGACTCATTCTATCGCCAAACGTGCACAGCAATCTCTTCAAAGAATTAATCTTTAATTTTCATTCACAACAATGCGATACTTGTTATTCGTCGGCTAAGCTTCAGTCAAATACATTTCAATTATTTTTGAATCCCAATATTTATATATTCATGCAGACGACAAATCACCTTGACAACAGAAGTGCTAAATTTATCGGCCAATCACATGCAGAAGCCCGAGGGATTCCTGTTAATAACGCCGTGTCATATGGAACCAATCGCCATTTTGTTTACAGGATCTTGCAGGCGCTCCCCAAAACTGTGACCTGTCCATGATGCAATGAGGGCCTGCAGAGGAGGCAGGAGTAGGGATAACCCAGGAGACTGGGTCAAATTTAGCCAAGCAAACTAGAACACAACTACTGAGTTATCCCTGTCCTTTCGAATACACACAAATGACAGCTACTCTCACCTAACCTTATCGTTCAGACCTCGGTTCAGACCGAGATATCCCCATCCCTTATGTTATCTTGATTGCCTTATTAAACAGGTTTCTTCTGAGGGGCTGAATACATGGGGAAGTTTTGGCTCAGAGTCTTCAGACTATGTTTTACCTCTGTGAACCAGCCTCAAGAAATGGTTAATCCATGACATGAATAATTTCAGCCTTGGCCAGCGTAGCCAGGGGTCCATATCCCCTGCAAAAGTTGATGAATTTTGGCCAGATGCCATTTTTTTCTATTTTCCAATTTTTTTTATAGGTTCCTAAAAGTTTTTATTTGGGCTATTCTAGTGGGGCAAAGACAACCTGAATAATTTATGTTGATTAATACTATATAATATATTATTCTGATTCAGCAATCAGAGCATGATGTGTGCCCCTTAAAAACAAGCATACATATGGTTTTCTGCAGTTATGCGAGAAATAGAATTATAAATTGTATCCGGGTTGAGTGGCCCGAAAACTTCAGCCTTGGTAGTTTCAAACAAGCTGCAGTACTCTTCATCAAATTACAGTGTTAATTTACATGATTTGTTTCTAAATTCATTCTGAAATTTCAGTCTATCCTTGTATAATACAGTTTCTTGCAGACCTTTCCAAACTCATCTTATACAATCACTATCATATGTTTACTTTATAAGTAAAGTAGTAGTATCTTCAGTACATTAATGTAGTATGTTTGCAATATACAATTTACATTGTTCAGTCGTCTGTTCCAGCCAAACTGACCAGTAGCCGCACGTACGCAATGCGTATCTATTTTTATTATTTTTGGGGGATCGCGAGCATTAGTCTCCCGGCCGCGCGATATTGCCCCAAGCGGCTTTGCGAAACTGAGGCATGTGTCTAGAATTGCACGGGGTTGTCTAATGATTGCTTGAATCTACCCACAGTACGTATCTACCGAATCTAGCACTGTAGGTTATTTTGTACTTTTTAACAAATGCTTAATATGTGCACATAGGCTATGTCAAGCTGCATTGCTATGAGTAGCCAGAGTGAACGCCTAAGCAGGTGTGTTGTTACTATAACATTTATAGATGAAAAAATTGGAGTGCCTTATATTATGGCCATTTAAACGGGAGAAAATAAGTCACGACTTTTTTTATTTATTTTTTTTATTTATTAATTCAAAATTTACACATAGAATAGCTACATAAAAGCTAATTTGGAATGCGTATTACACATTGTTTTAGAAATATTAAAATATGTGTACAATTCTACTAATTTATAATAATACTATAGTTCAAAGTTGTATTACTTTACATAAAAATTTAATTCAAGTTCAAAATAGAAACATTTAAAGCATGTATCTTTTAGTTGCTTCAGGAACATAGTGTTGAATTATCAATGGCGTAGGCGATTGGGCTCCTCTTAAAACGGTCCAGTTTTTATTAGGACGCGTCCTATTTAAAATGTTTATGAAACGAAAATTAAGTTTGTCTTATTGGAAAGTACTTTTGAAATGACAGAGTAACATCTTTTGCAGTTTTTTGTTTCCTTGCTTCGTTTTTGAGATATTTCAGTTTGTTTGATATGTGAAACTAACCAGTGACATCAACGTGCATAATGACTTACTGGGAAACGTTATATATCTTTGCTATTATTAAACGGAATTAGTTGAAAATGCATATTTTTTGTTGTTGTAAGGGAAAAACACACACATAATTGCTTCGAAGTGATTCCGTCTGATAATAGAAAAGATATATAACCTTTCCCGGTAAGTCATTAAGCACGTTGTGACGTCACTGGTTAGTTTCGCTTATAAAACAAACTGTGATATCTTAAAAACAAAGCAAGGAAGCAAAAAACTGCAAAAGATGTTACTTTGTCATTTTAAAAGTACTTTCAAATAAGACAAACTTAATTTTCGTTTCATAAGCACTTTAAGTCGCGAACACACTCGTATATAGGTCCGTCCGTATAAATGGTGAATTTGTCCGTGACCAAAGTAAGTCGCGACTAAAATAAGAACAGAGTTAAGCCGGTTTTCCACTAGGCGACTTTTTTCGCGCGAAGTGACTTTCTTTTGTCTCATGAGCTCTGAGCTGGGACTAATCAGAAATCTATTGAATTCGAACAAAAGAAGGTCGCTTCACGCGAAAAAAATCGTCTAGTGGACACCGGCTTTAGTGTGTTCGCGACTTAAATAGGACGCGGTCTTAATTAAGTCACGACTTATAATTTTCTCCTGTTTAAGGTGGCTCGACACAGTTTCTGGAAAAATGGAAAATACAAGTTTGAGAGTCCAAAACAGGTGATTAAACAATTCGGAAAAATAATAAAACTAAAGGTTATGCATAGTTAAACAGTCTGACAATCAAAAACTGTTACCAAATAAATAGCAACAGTTGTTGATATGGCAACAATGACGTGTCAAAATGGCTGCTGGGAAATTTTTAGAAAATTAACAAACATGATTTTTCCGGAAATAAGATTATTCGTTCTACAGAATTTTTTTAAAATCGGCCTATTAATTACTCATACTTCAAGAAAAGTTTTAATGAGAAAAAAAATTGGGGGGCACCAAAGTTTTTTTCGAATTAAATTAGTTTGAAGGGTAATTTTGAAACGTCATTGTTGCCATAGCAACAACTGTTGCTATTTATTTCGTAACAGTTTTTGATTGTCAGACTGTTTAACTATGCATAACATTTAGTTTTATTCTTTGGTAATGCACTTTGGCGACGTTCGAACTGTGTTTCTGATCCTCCATATATTATATATATATATATATATATATATATATATATATATACATACAGTATATACATATATATTTACATATATATATATATTATTTTCCCTCCCTCCGTAAAATCAACACCATAGTTCCCCCAATTAAAATCTACTAACTAGTTCCACCAAGGGGGTTATGAAGTAACCATTCCAAATGTGTTTTTTTGCTATTTTACGGTGAAAAACACCAGCTCCATTAGGTTATTATAGTGTCATGTGTTACCCTCAATAAATAAGGTCGCTTACTGTCAATCAAGCCTTTTATTCATTCATACAGGTGCATAGTCTCGTGAGCTAACCTGCATGTTAGTAGTGGGATGGCTCGTTTTCTTTTTAACCCCTTGACTACCAGGGGTCTTCCCTTGACGTAAGTAAAATCGTCTGGCGTTAGCGTAAAATACTAAAAGTGCGTCTACATGCGTGCTTAGGAGTCAAAGAGTTAAACATTGAGATGGGTTTTTAACCCCTTGGCTACTATAGGGGTCTTCCCTTTACGAGTAAAATCGTCTGGCGTTAGCCAGAGTAAAATGCTAAAGGTACGTCCACATGCGTGCTTATATAGGAGTCATATAGTTTTAAACATCTCTAGTAACCAGCTGCGGAGGTATACGCTGTCTCCGAGTGCCCTCTTGTTCGTCGTGCTTTTGGTGGCCACTTCAAGAACGTCAAACGGCCCTTAAACTGTTCACATGATAATCTTAATTGTGTTCGTTTTCTAAATGTGGTCTTGTTTTGGTGGCGTTACATATAAGGCTATTTTAACAGCAGTAAACAAACAGCTATATAGATAAAAAATATATATATACGAGTTTTTGCAAGGGACTTACATGATACAGTATTCAAGTACTTTTGCGTGGAGTGTAAAAATGGCTTTCCTTATTCTGTTCATTCTACTTCTCCAAGCAATTTCTGACCAGACAGCTTCAGTAGGTTGCTTTTTACTTTGTAGTTCAGTTTTTTAATCCATCTTTTTATCTTACAAATTACTTTTTATTGTGTTCTTTTTTAGCCAGCGAAAGATTCTTGCCATGACTTGATGTCGAAGCCAAACGGTGAGTTTTTGTCGTTTAATGCCTAACATCTGTTTTATTGCTGATGTCTATGAAATAGGTTATATCGAAGACTAAAGCGACATTTTAGAATAGAACGATATGGTTAAACGCGATGAAGTTTTTCAATGAAGAATTTTTAGTTGTTATTATTTTATCGCGTTAGCGGCTTTTGGAGTAGGTTTATTTTGTTATATCTGTCTAACTCTTTGATGTCCGAATTGAGTGAATATTATGCCAGATGGTTGTATTCACCTCTGGAAACTCGAACTGGACCGATGAGTTCAAGCAAAAAAGTTTAGTTTTACAGCGCTATTCAGGTTGGTTTTGACATGCTACTATATATTATAGTTAACGTGGGAGTTTCAGTTTGGAGTTAGTGAAGTTTCCTCAGTCTTTGCTATGCAAGCTGTCGTAAGCTGTTATTACTGAGGCTATTACTCAGAAGGCTTAATTTGGGTTCGAGTCTCGGCGTCTAGAAATCATGCAGTGGCTTTCTGGGGCTTAAGCAAATGCAACACCCGTTCTACATACAACGTTATTCAGATCGTTTCACGTTAACTCGTGAAACGGCGAAACCTGTTAGTTCAGTTTGACTTCAAACTATATGCGACAAAATCCTTTTAGAACTTTAAAGCTTTTGGATGTCGAAAAACATACTTTGAGCATTCAATACTACGTAAATGGATTCGTGGTTTCTGCTAGATACGACGGATTATACAGCAAAAATCTGAAAAAAACTATGCTGCTCTCAGTTATACTAGCTCGACGACGCGGCTTTAAAAACGTTAAAAAGCAATACATTTAAAAGAAGACACGGTAAATTAACTGCCGTATTTCATGTTTAAGCCTGTGTAATGACTTTCAAGACGCTCCAGTTCTTGCTAAAACAGGTGTAGTGTCTGAGCTAAAGTCAACGTTAATAAGAAACAGCTCTCACTTCTCTGCGTGTTCGCGTCGTCTTTGAAGACGTGAAAATATTGAGAGTGGCGTTGTTTACAGAACGAGGACGGTATTGATATATACTCTTGGGATTACAAATTATTCATTTACTTTCTTTTCATTAAGAATTATTTTGTTTTTAGCTTCCCGCGTCGTGGATCTTAAAGTCCCTACATATCGCTGATCGCGACCATGCGGCTGATCGCGGCATTGTTTTAGTGGTCCGCTGGGATGCCAATATACTGATCGCCAATATCGCTGAGATTGCAAAATGATTAGATAGAACATTTTCTATCTCGGCGATCGTTGCGTCTGTGGTTTCCATTTGATCACTACGATCGCCGCGAGTTCATTCTTGAGTTTAGTATTAACAATATATTGTTCATTTGGACATACTACTCTCAGTTATACTGAAGAAGCAATGTATTAGAAGTAAAGAGTTTAGTTTTATATGACGTCCAGAGTTTAAATGACAGTTATTGTTCATGTTGGTTTGGACATACTACTCTCAGTTACACTGAAGAAGCAATACATTAGAAGTAAAGAGTTTAGTTTTATATGACGTCCAGAGTTTGAATGACAGTTATTGTTCATGTTGGTTTGGACATACTACTCTCAGTTATACTGAAGAAGCAATACATTAGAAGTAAAGAGTTTAGTTTTATATGGCGTCCAGAGTTTGAATGACAGTTATTGTTCATGTTGGTTTGGACATACTACTCTCAGTTATACTGAAGAAGCAATACATTAGAAGTAAAAAGTTTAGTTTTATGTGGCGTCCAGAGTTTGAATGACAGTTATTGTTCATGTTGGTTTGGACATACTACTCTCAGTTATACTGGCGAAGCAATACATTAGAAGTAAAGGGTTTAGTTTTATATGACGTCCAGAGTTTGAATGACAGTTATTGTTCATGTTGGTTTGGACATACTACTCTCAGTTATACTGGCGAAGCAATACATTAGAAGTAAAGAGTTTAGTTTTATATGGCGTCCAGAGTTTGAATGACAGTTATTGTTCATGTTGGCTTGGACATATTACTCTCAGTTATACTGGAGAAGCAATACATTAGAAGTAAAGAATGTAGTTATATATGACGTCTAGAGTTTGAATGACAGTTATTGTTCATGTTGGTTTGGACATACTACTCTCAGTTTGAATTACAACTGTATATTTTGTGTCGGTTTTTATGAATAGCACATCAGTTTAATAAGCTAAAGAAGAAATAGTTTAAAAGCATTCATTGCTAATTTCTTTTTCAGTAGATTTTATATGACACAAACACATTCAAAGATCAGTTTAGAATTTATTCAAACAAGAAACTAGATATATAATGCAGATGTGATCAATTCTTCTTGACTGTGCATGAGATTCGAACCCGCGACCTTATGTTAATTACTTTAATCTGACGCTCAAAATATTAATAATACAAGACCCCTGCTCAGCTGTTTACTCGGGCTGCTGATCTGTGTATAAACCTGACACGGCGAACGTAAAAATGACAAGCTGCAATATATTAAAATGTAAACACATTTGTCGCACACAAAAGTCTAAAGAATGCGTAATATAGCAAAACGAAAACACAACTCTCAATACAATAAATAATAACTGAGTTTCAAAAACAGATATTAAATAAAATGACCGGACACACAAGGTGACCAGTGAGGTATAGACGCTGTCCATCTTGTATTCCTGTGTTTATTCATGGTCGTAAATATTCTCTGTGTTTGGCTTATCTTGAAGTTTGTTTCCAGTAGCCGTTGCGGGTTTACATGCACCATCTGTGGGCTAATCGAAAGAGCGCTTTACGAAAATTGAATATGCTTACAAGTTCCTCATGCACATCTCTTCGTCACAACCATGCTTTACCGATTATCATCAATACAATACAATACAATACAATACAATACAATACAATACAATACAATACAATACAATACAATACAATACAATACAATACAGTGCAGTACAATACAGTGCAGTACAGTACAGTACAATACAGTGCAGTGCAGTGCAGTGCAGTGCAGTGCAGTGCAACGCAGTGCAGTGCAATGCAATGCAATGCAATGCAATACAATACAATACTTTATTTAACCACGTATCACTGAAGAGCTTTCAAGAAACTCGTTAAAACGTGAACGTGAAGAAAAAACAAATATATATATATATATATATATATATATATATATATATATATATATATATATATATATATATATATATATATATATATATATATATATATATATATATATTAATATCATGATCGCCTCAAGAAACTCGTTAAAACGTGAACGTGAAGAAAAAACAAATATAAATATAAATATATATATATATATATATATATATATATATATATATATATATATATATATATATATATATATATATATATATATATTAATATCATGATCGCCTCGGATTCTTTTATTCTCCGAGGGAA
The DNA here is from genome assembly GCA_035771165.1 of Paragorgia papillata. Lineage (NCBI taxonomy): Eukaryota > Metazoa > Cnidaria > Anthozoa > Scleralcyonacea > Coralliidae > Paragorgia > Paragorgia papillata. The sequence continues at coordinate 712,601 of JAWNZC010000013.1, forward strand.
TGTAAACCTCGTATTTCCCTCGTTGCTCATGCAAGAGGGAAATATTTCCTTTGTCTTCTAATTTTCCCGTGCATGTTGATGAGGGAAAATTAGAAGACAAAGAAATCCTTTGTCTTCTTCTAAATTTCCCGCTTGCATATATTTTCCCTCATCAACATGCACGGGAAAATTAGATGCAACTTCTCTGATCAACCGTGTAAATTTCCTGTCGGTAAGATTCTCAAAGTTTTCCTCGGCGATCATAATATTACAAACTAATACCCTGACTTATCGCGAAATTAGCGATTAAATTTCCCCTTCCTTCGGCTGCGGGAAATTTAATCGCTAATTTCCCTCAAGTCATGTTATTACTTATAAATATATATATATATACATATATATGACATTTTAAATTATTATATATAACATTATACAATTAAGCCATTAGTAAGTCACGCAAATCTTTGTGGATAATTTTTGGGTGGCGGAAAGGGCGATTTCCTGGAGATAGGGGCCCCCATAAAAAGCTGGAGAAGCGAAAGTCAGAGTGAGAGTAAGGGCCCTCACTGTTATGGACCTTGCTCTCATGTCCCAGCCGGGCATCCCCGTGGTGAAGTTACCGAGAGAAGCGAAGATCAGGTTGAAGGTAAGGGTCCTCACCGTTATGGACCTTGCTCTCCGTCGCCGGTGTGTGCTTCACCGTGGGCGAAGTGTGGCCGAGGGGACACCACTTTCCGCCCCGATTTCTTTATTAGTAGAATTTAAGAAAATATATATACAATTTTGGGTTTGTTCTTTAACTCGCTTTTCGTATTATACAAAAACTAAATGATATACTAGTACACGTGGTCGAGTCCACGCCCCGATGAAACGACGTTTGGAGATTGAAGGCGATTTCGAAACGAGTTACGAAACATCATATACAAATACTGTCAATTAATGTCTCAGTGTCACCGATTCAGAATCGAAGTGACCGGCTGCAAACTACAACGAACGTTCATGAACACGAAATGGACAACTCGCTTATTACAAACTTAGCTGTAAATGCGCTTTCTCGTTAAACCGAGCAGAATTAGCTCTGTAAACAGATGAACGGCTCCCGTGAAGCGTTTGATTCAGTGTTGATTCAGTGTTTCTTTCTAGTTCAGTTCAGACTCCGCGAGAGTATCGTATTACATATTGCGCAATAATTGCACATTCGTGACACCCCAAAAAATAATAAAAATAAAAAGGAAGAAATAGAAACCGGCCTGCCACAGTAGCCTGAGTAATAAAAAGCGCCATGTAGCTCAGTTTTGGTAGGATGTCGGACTAGTAAACCAGTCGCGGCCAATTAAGGCCCAAGTACAATTTTTCTCTACTTATATTCCACCCGAGTACACAGTCACACTTTTATTTAACATTAAAATAATCATGAAATAGATGACGTATAAGTATTTTAAGGTTGGTGATGAACTTTCATCTAACATTTAATTCATTCTCTAATATGCCATAGCCGCCCGTGAGTCTGTTGTGGTGAACCTCAACCAAACCTTAACCCTAAACAGTAATGATGGCATCAGGAAGCTCTGTACCAATGGAAGCAATTGTACCACGGTAAAGATTGGGATTGTTAAAACTAAAGAGGCACAGCCAACACAGTTCACGTTTCTCTACAATGTTGAGATATATGGGACACTTGAGCTGGTTGGAAAACGAGGTGTTTCCGTCGAGAGTTGTTTTGGTAATATCATTATCAATTCAACACAAGATACAAAGGTTTACTGCACTAGAAAAGATAACTCGAGAAAATCTTGCCGAGGAACAAAGAACTGCACAGGCTGTGTTAACCGTAAGTTTTGAGAAGTTGCATTTAGGCTTGCAACAAATTAAATTTCGATAATTTATCTACTTGTTTAGTTAGACAGGCAGGTCTTGCAGAGAATATTTCCGAAACAAGTTACCGAAACACGGTTTCAGAAACAAAAGTTTCCAGTGTATGTTGAAAAGTTTCCGAAACATTGTTTCAGAAACAAAGTTTCCCTGATTAGAGCACTGTTCTATTTTCGGAAACAAGTTTTGGAAACTTTTTCGAAAATGTGTTTAGGAAACTTGTTTCGGAAACTTGTTTCGGAAACTTGTTTCGGAAACTTGTTTCAGTGTATGCCGACCTAATTTACCTGTTTCACAAACCTGAATATCTCGAAAAAGAGACAATATATTGAAAAACTGAAAACGCCCGTATTCATCATTTGGAAATTATATTTTACTGAAATCAAAATTAGACACAAGATTTTCTCGTCATAGTGCCACTTTAACGTTTCAACGTACAGGTCTCCGCTGGCCACATAAACAGCTCTCGCGGGCCTCAGGTTGCGCATCCCAAAGCTGCCTCATGACGTCATTTACTCACACAGGCTAAAACTAAGATTTACAAAATGAGTAATATATCTGAAACTAATTAAGAGGTAGAAATAATTCAAACTTTGCACAACAATAGTTATGGGGAAAGACACTCCAACGTTCACATTATGTTGTTTCCATGGATACCGTTTGCAAACAGGCGCCTTCCATTTGTAAAACAAAAATGTTTATTTTTTCTCCATAAAACAACTTTTACTGCAATACATTGATATGAATATTTGTAGACACACAGATATTGTATTTCGAATGTTTCAATCATCATATTCTTTTGAAAAGAAACATACAATTAATATTTTAATTTTTTAGTAAAAGGGCTCGTGTTTCTAAACAGTTTCCGTAGCAACAACATGATGTGCACAGTATGTGCATACTTGTTTGAATGCAAAGTTTGAATTATTTCTCCCTGCTATTTGCATAGATATTAGTCATTTTGTTAAAGTGTTTATGAAACGAAAATTAAGTTTGTCTTATTTGAAAGTACTTTTGAAATGACAAAGTAACATCTTTTGCTGTTTTTCGTTTCCTTGCTCCGTTTATGAGATATTTCAGTTTGTTTTATATGTGAAACTAACCAGTGACATCACAACGTGCATAATGACTTACTGGGAAAGGTTATATATGTTTGCTATTACTAAACGGAATCAGTTGAAAATGTATATTTCTGTTGTTGTAAGGGAAAAACGCACACATAATTGCTTTGAAGTGATTCCGTTTGATAACAGAAAAGATATATAACCTTTCCCAGTAAGTCATTATGCACCTTGTGATGTCACTGGTTAGTTTCACATATAAAACAAACTGAAATATCTCATAAACGAAGCAAGGAAACGAAAAACAGCAAAAGATGTTACTTTGTCATTTCAAAAGTACTTTCAAATAAGACAAACTTAATTTTCGTTTCATAAACACTTTAATCTCATTTTGCCTGTGTGAGAAAATGACGTCACAAGGCACCTAATTTACATGTGGAGAGACAATATATTGAGAAACTGAGAACGCCGGTATTCATCATTTGGAAATTATATTTTACTGAAATCAAAATTAGACTCACGATTTTCTCGTCATAGTGCCACTTTAATAATAAAAGTCATAATTATGAAATGTTTAATGGTTTGGCGTGCTCCATCGAGTTATGGATGCACGCGGGAAATTCGGAGACCGCGAAGAAAGAGTAAGATTCCCAAGTGCATCCATAACTCAATGGAGCACGCCAAACCATGAAACATTTCTTTTATAACAGAGAATCAGACACAAAACAACGGAAAACAATATTTATTTCGCTGATTAAAAATGAGTTTCTCATTACGTTTGAAATTACCGTGCGTTCCATCGAGTTATGGAGCACGCACGGTAGCCAATCAGAAACGCCGTTATATTACATCTATGTTATAACAGTAATTTTCTCACAAGTTGGCACCGTAATTAGTTTAATCACTCTAATCAGTTAAAACGTTGAATTCAGCCGGTAAAAATGTCAAGAGCTTGCATGTGTGCTTTTATAGCAATATCGTATTTACAGTACTTTATCAAAGCGTTAGTTTATGTAGCTTCAAGTTTAATAGTATTAATTTTTAATATCAACAGCTAAGCTTTGGACATGGGAACCATCTTCTCATCGTTAACGACATAAACATTTACATTTATTGCATGGCTTTAGTTTTCAACTTTTGAAGATACAAAACGTATCCACTACTTTATACTCTTAGACAAGGCTTAAATTCCGACAACACTCAGTCACTACACTACACTGCACTGCACTGCACTGCATTGCACTGCACTGCACTGCACTGCATTGCACTGCACTGCACTGCACTCCACTGCACTGCACTCCACTCCACTCCACTCCACTCCACTCCACTCCACTCCACTCCACTCCACTCCACTCCACTCCACTGCACTCCACTCCACTGCACACTGCACTACAGTAGAAGCTATTTAGGTTATATAGGGGGAGAAGTGCATGGCAATTTGCCAACTATCTTACACGGCTATTTCAATATTTTTTCGCTCTTCAAAATTTTAAAATAAAAGCTAGAAAAAATTCCGCGGTTTATATTTTTCAACTTATTTTTGAAGGCCAAGGAAGAGGAGGAGGAGGAGGAGGAGGAGGAGGAGAATTACTTGGCTCTGTTTGTAATGTTATTCCCTCCGAATGTCGTCCAGTTAATGCTCATAACAACCCTAATGATACTTCAATTCTTTTGGGAGGTAATCCAGGTAAGAACCTAAGCTAGCCTATTTAGGGTGGCTCCCTACTGTTTCTTCAAAAGTAGAAAAGATGCAGTTTCAACTTCAGAAAGTGCTCATGAATATTTTGGAAAAGAGTGAAACTGACGTTATGCAAACAAATAAAGTGTTTCAGCCGTTACTGTGACAACAATGACGTTTCAAAATGGCCGTAAATTTACATTTAATCCACTTCATTTCAAAAACGAGTTCGGTGTCCCCCAATTTTTTTTGCATTAAAACATTTCTTTAAGTTTAAGTAATCAATAGTAAGATTTAAAAAAGAATCTGTAGATCCAATTTTTTTGAAAAACAGAAAACCATAATTTTTCTTCGGTAAAAAAATTGGATCCACAGATATTTTTTTAAAAATCTTACTATTGATTGCGTAAACTTAAAGAAATGTTTTAATGCAAAAAAAATTGGCGGTCACCGAACTTGTTTTTGAAATAAATTGGTTTAAATATAAATTTACGGCCATTTTGAAACGACAATGTTGTCATAGCAACGGCTGAAACATTTCATTTGTTAACTGTGTTTGACACCTTGAACGTTATTCTATGCATAACATCAGTTTCATTATTTTCCAAAATATTCATGAGCTGACTTTCTGAAGTTGAAACTGGCATCTTTTCCACTTTTGAAGAAACAGTACGGAGTCACCTTAAAATCTTTATGTTTAAAAGAAGAACATTTTTTATGAATAGTAAACAATTTTTGTGGGTAACCAGGTGAAGGACAAGACATGGTGTATAGTGCTGCTCTGGTTCAAAGTAAAAACGAACTAGAAATACATGAACGCAACAACCCCTCGCCCGCTTTTACATGCGTTTACGTATTCCCTCCCACCCCGATTAAAATAAGCAATACCTCACCTGTTTTTGTATACAAGTATAAACCCCCGCCCCTCCTTTACATCGTGTTTTATACACGTAGTTTTTCTATTATTGACAAATTTCCAAAGCAATGTTTTATTCCAAAATATATAGTAGTGGTTGAGTAAAAACTTGTGCGCCACGTCCTAATAGCGCCAGAAACTGATAGCAAAAACAAACAATAATTACAGAGGCTTATATAAACTTAAGGTGACTAACTCTTTTAATTCCAATGTATAAACCTTAAAATAACCTATCAGAATAGAAAAAAATGTAGTTAACAGCCTGAAAACTATAAGTATGAGAGAGAAAAAACAAACCAGGGAAGAATTATAATGCAAAGTTTCACTCGAACATTTGGAAAAAACACCTGGAAAAAAGTGTAAATATTTGACAAGATTTTTGCTATTTTAACTGAGTTACTGAAAAGGTTTGGGATATATACCGACTCTAATCAGCTAAACAAAACTGGTAACTTAAATACGAATCTCTTACCGTTTTTTACTTGTCTTTTTACGTACGGCGTTTGGTTTCTCTTGGTTTTCTAGTTCGGTTCTTGACAAAAAAACAATCAGTTCTTTTCACAATGTGAAAAGCTGGTTTTTTTAATGTTCTTTTTAATTCATTGTTCTCTCTCGAGTTAAGTAAGATATATTAGTGCATAAGTCTTTTAAACAGACACATGAAGAAACATCTTTTTGGTTTTTTTCAGTCACGACTATTTTCGGTCTTTATCGCAATTTGTTTTGCTTTTTCAATGGTTTCTAGTCCCCGATCCCTTGCGTAATCTCGACATGCGTGGAGTCCACTTTACACGCGTGTTAAAATCACTGACCAGATCAGAGATATATATATATATATAATGGAAACAATATAGTTCTTGACAAAAGAGATTTGAACTAATATATTCTTGACAAAAAGACTTAAGAAAGCAGTTGGGATAGTCATACGTACATTCCTTTCAAAAGAACAGAAACAAATCAACGTTTACGTAAAGTCTTGACTAGAAGCAAAACCGTCAAACCGAAACTCGAAAGAAGGAAAAAGAAATAGTCAAAATAAGAACACCAACGAAGTTGAAGGCCGAAAAGTTTAAGCTTATACGGTAAAAATATAGAGCAGCCGCTCTCAGTAATCACGAACATTTAGTAGCAAAACTGTTCGAGTTTCCTTGTTTACATGCATCCTATCACTGTTAATTTTATTTTCTATTTTGTGTGTCCTTGAAGTATTTTAAACGTATCATATCCATTGCATGTTTTTTCTTGACAATGCCCGTTGTATTTTTTACCTGTGGCTGCCGTCTTATCATCTTTTAGATAGTTTTCTTATTGTAAAACTACTTGTGACTAGCGTAGTTTGTTTATAATTTGGCATAAAAAAATGAAAAAGAAATGCTGTTATGAAAACATTTTCAGCAATTCTGATTTCGAAATGAAAAATTGTTTTTAGTTTAAATAAATTTAAAATGCCATCATAAATGAATATATAGCCGTGGCAGGCAGTTGTTTGAGTAGTTTTCAAAATGCAAATATTTTAGATACCTAGCAATGTTCTTTGTAAACATGGGAAGAAGGAACTGTAAAATATAACCCTAATATTTTATGACGCCTGCTTCAGTAGCCTGGTGGTAACATCGTCGGTTGGCACGCAAGCAAGATCGAGTTCAAACCTGGGATGCGACGTACAATCGCAGAATTTCCTTCCCACTCGCGTGTAATTTCGCGTGTAAGTGGACTCCACGCGTGTCGAGATTAGCACCCTCCCCGGGCTCCGGGCCCTCGGCCCTCCGCCCGGGCTTGGGCATCAAGCTCAATGTTGATATCTCCCCGAGATTAAATAGGTCTAAATATGAAAATATTGGGTCACCACTTAGGTGAGTGTTCAAGTCAAATCTCCCATGTTGTTTCTCCTTGTTGTGTTTACACGAAGAAGATTGAAAGTTTTCGATCTGATTGAAACGAATGGCTAAAGTTAATCCACGCAGTGGAGTGGATTGACTTGAGATTCAAGCAAGGATCGACTTGAATGTCTCTAATCTGATTCATGTAAACACGGTTTGATTTGAAAATGACTTGATACGCATGAGTGAAGTTGGTGCGTGTCGTGCTAATAAATGGCAGACATTGAGGAAGCACAGAAAATAGTGTTCCAAAATCGAAAAACAATGTTCCAAGCAGATCGGATTCTCCATGCAAACATGTGCCCGGATTGACGTCATTCGCGTTTTTCGATCCGATTGGACTGTCAATCGCTTCATGTAAACAGGGCCTAAGTCGCGAACAGCTCGTATAAACGTCGATTCTGGAATAAGCCCCGGGCTTATTTTGGACTACATGACCGTTTATACGAGCTGTTCGCGACTTATTTAAGCCACGACCTATTTTGCCCCTTATAAAAAGGCCCTAATATGACTGAACTACATTTTTACTTTGTGGACACTTTTTTATTTTGGATTTTGTGTTCCTGGGGTGACTTCAATTTTATCTCCCAGGGTCACCAGGGCTTGCACGTTAGCTGAAAATCTCGAAGCAGGCGAGACTTCGGCTTCTTGATATAAAATCAGCATGTCATTGCTATGATGTATTTGTCTTGGATAATTATTTTATATAATATTTAGTAAATACAGGTCTTGATAGTCAAGTGTCTTCAACATCCAATAGCTTTATTCAAATTGTTCAATCTGTACTTGAAAAGATATTTCCCTCTTTAAGGATGTAAAAGCCAAAAAGCCAAAAGAGCTGGAGGAGGTGCTATTGAACTAAAAGCTTTGAGCGGTAAAATATTAATAGGTAGGGAATGAATATGATTCTAATAACGTTGTTGATGATGATGATTGTGATGATAATGAGATGATGATGAACGTGAAGATAATGACGATGATGATGAACATGAAAATAATGATGATGATGATGAACGTGAAGATAATGATGATGCTGATGAGGTCGTCGTTGTTGTTGTTGTTGTTGTTGTTGTTGTTGTTGTTGTTGTTGTTGTTGTTGTTGTTGTTGTTGTTGTTGTTGTTGTTGTTGTTGTTGTTGTTGTTGTTGTTGTTGTTGACGATAACGATGACGATGTTGATGATGGCAATGATGACATTATTAATCTATTCTACCACATTATAAAACAACTTCTTTTTTAGCCAGCGTCATAGATGTAAGCGGCCAGTCTTACAGCCATGTTGGTGGTAATGATGATGATAGTGGTGGTGGTGGTGGTACCATTCGCTTGTCAGCAAATGAGGTTTGTGTTGTTTAATTAATTCTAAATCATTACTGTATGGAGTACGTCAAATATAACACAATCAAGAAATTATTCCGTGAAAATAGCGAAATGATTTAACATTTTCGGATCTCATTAATTATCAGTATGTTTACTCCCCGAGCATTTGATTGGCTACTTTTAATCTACGTCCCTCTTCTGGCATACAAACCCTGTTTTTATTTCATTACATTTTACTCTGATGAAGGGCTTCGCTCGAAACGTCATTATTTCGTTCCAATAATCTCAGCAGTTCACCACTTTTTCACTTTATTATAATTAACACCTTTCATTAGGTAAAGGTCAGCGGCAATGGAAAGTTAATTGCTGATGGTGGCTCTGGATGTCCTTATGATGCTGATGGTGGTGGTGGTGGTGGTGGTGGTGGTGGTGGTGGTATAATTCACATCATAGCTACCACTTTTTTGCATCTCGACATCAATGTTACATCTGTGAGGAATGGTACCGGTCATTGCCCAGGCAGTACTGGATTTATCCTGATAAGAAAGATAGCCGGTAAGACATGTTTTTAGACATTAGAAAATAAATAGAAAATGATTTAATGAAACTATATTTGAATTTTAGTTCATCTTGAAAAATCGTCTGTTCATCGTTCTGTGTTGTTAGAGTACAAATGAGTCGACAACATCTCAGTTTTCACCCTACCTATCCTCTCTTATCCTATCTTATCTTATCTTATCATTTCCTATTCTATCCTATCCTATTCTATCTTATCCTATCCTATCTTATCCTATCCTATCTTATCCTATCCTATCTTATTCTTTCCTATCCTATCCTATCCAACCTATCTTATCCTATCCTATCTTATTCTTTCCTATCCTATCCTTCCTTATCCTTTCTTATCCTTTCCTATCTTATCCTATCCTATCATCTCTTATCTTATCCTATCCTAACTTATCTTTGCTATCCTATTCTTTCCTCTCCTTTCCTCTCCTACCCTATCCTTTCCTATCCTATCCTATCCTATCCTATCCTATCCTATCCTACCTTAGTCTACCTTATTTTATCTTATATGTTGCTTGAAGCTTTACATGGCGATATATCTTATGTAAAAAGTTTGTAGGTTTACTCTGTTGTTTACAGGAATAGACCACTTTCATAATGGCCGCCGCTTTAAATATTCTTTTATGTGCATCTAAATTAGCCTTTCTAGCCTCGTTAGGGAGCAAAGATTCTTTTGAATTGCAGACACGCAAACGAGGCCAGAAAGGCTTATTGAGATGCACACAAAATATATTTAAATTGGTCGTCATTATGAAAGAGGTCTCTATGACCATCTACACGACACTTGGTCGACGCTTTTTTATTCTCCATAGTCAAACCTTTAATTAGAACGTATAATTTAAATTATGTAATCACTGATTAAATGCAATTTAGTTTATTTTTTGAACAAGACGCGTGTGCACGCTGGATGGCGCATTGCAAGACGACCATAGAATAAAGAACAACCAGAAGTCTGACTCGCATGAAAACTTGTCCCTTTTTTCTCAATGAGCATTACGCATAGAAATAATATACCTAGAATGCGGGCTCCTATCTCCTGTCAGTCAAAAAATTGTCGCCACAAAATGGTGGATTTATAAGGGCAAAAGGAACTCGCCCTAGGAGTTTTTAACAGTTTTTTACACGGCCGCGGTTGATAACCGGTGTGGAGTGGACGATGGATGTATTTCAGCACTGAATTTCTTTGTTTTTTAATGATTCCCACTTGCCAATCTGTATGTGATTTATACTGAATGTGGAGGATTAATCCAGGAGACAGTATAAAGTGTTTTGTTCTTTTTTATCCAATCTAATAGGGATTCTAGCTTGTGATTTTTGAAATATAAAATGTTTATGCACCTGTCATACTTTTTATACATCAGTCTTTTCGACATCTATTTATATTGACATCTTAAATCCGTGTTTTTCTTAAGATTTTCTCTTAGTTTCCATTACGTATTTGATTATTTTCTTTTGTTTTAAACGGGCTTCCTTTGATGCAGACAATTTATGAGTTTCAAGTTTAGCATGAGCCTATCTTTTTGTTGCTTTTTGTAATTGTGGTGAATTGATCGAAATATAATTTTGAACTTATAGTTTTAGTACATTTAATAAAGCAAGTGTCTTGCAAATTGTTTTTATTTTATGCTAATGTGTATGTGGCTGATTTGTTGTCATGCATGTATCCAATTTATCCCTGAAACGTCCTCCAATTCTTTATTTTGAGAGGCGATCATTGTTATATATATATCCCACCCGTTGCAAAATTCAAAATGGCGGATCTATAAGGGCAAAATAAATTTAATTTGGACACCTGTCACGTGACAGAGCACGCATTCTAGATCTATTATTTCTATGGCATTACGCCATCGTGGTAAGTTCCACCGGCACTTTTGAAGGTCAAATTTCCCGGTGGAACTTACCAGGGTGGCGTAAAATGACGAGTGATGGCGACACAATGACGACGATTGAGATGCCTGGAGGGCAAAAAGTGCCGGTGAAACTTACCAGGATGGCGCAGAATGGCGACGTTTGACGTGCGCGAGGCAACATGCGAGGACACGTACATCAAAGGTACCGACACAGAGTTGCACTTCTGATTGTTCTTTATTCTGTGATCAAAGGTACCGACACAGAGTTGGACTTCTGATTGTTCTTTATTCTGGGATCAAAGGTATATACCGACACAGAGTTGGACTGCTGGTTGTTCTTTATTCTGTGATTATTATCTCTGTAGACGGCCCACGTACACTTGCCGAAAGCTCAGAATCAAAAATTTCAAAACAACATTGTGTAAATCTACCTTACCTCCTCTTCCCTCCCTTTCCGACCCCTCTCTGAAAACAAATTTGTGCGAAGTTAAATTTCTTGCTTTAATCAGAGACAATCCAGAAGACAATCTGTCTTCTGGATTGTCTATGCTTTAAAATATGGCACAGTATTCTTGAAGCAGTCAACGATAGTGAATTTGTAAGCCGTTAATGTATTATCTTTTTTGTGAGATGTTTTAACGTTAGATTTAACAACTATTGTTTCTCGTTGACAAATGTAGCTAATCAAGTTGATCAGACCAGATCTTACACAAAGTACCCCACAGAAGAACTGCACTGGTCAGGTAATGTAAAAAGAAACAAACTGCTAACTTTTTAAAGATACCAAACCTCTTCCTGAATATCTAATTATCTAACTGTCTGTCTGACTGTCTGTCTGTCTGTCTGTCTGTCTGTCTGTCTGTCTGTCTGTCTGTTTGTTTGTTTGTTTGTTTGTTTGTTTGTCTGTCTGTCTGTCTGTCTGTCTGTCTGTCTGTCTCTCTGTCTGACTATTTGTCTATCTGTCTATTAGTCTGTCGGTCCGTCCGTCTCTCCACTTGCCTGACCGACTTTCTGTCTGTGCTTGTTTATTTGTCTTGATCGGTGTCTTAGTACTAACGTTATTGCATGTTATTCCAGTTTTTGATTTATTAAACATGAACACAACGGGACCAAGTTCGACCAGTAATGACAACAGTCAGGTACATTGTCCTTTTAAATGAATAAATAAGAATCTGTGTGCTTATGAGCGATCCTATGTCCGTATAATATCTACTGTAAATGAATCAACAGCAATCACATTAACCTATCTCTTTAACTCTTTCACTCCCAAATACGGAATTTACTTACTTTATTATTTCACTCTGTCTAACGCCAGACGATTTTACTCGTCAATGAGAGAGCTCCCGGAAAGTTGGTAGTGAAAGGGTTAAGCAGTTCCGTCACGTCGTATTCAACCACCCTTGTGCCTTCTCGGCTATCACTTTGCGGTTTCCTTGCAACACCTTGGCACTAGAATGGGACAAAGAATGCAGGACTCTAGGAACACGATTAGGGTGTAGAGAGATACGTTGTCTGATAATGTTAAGCCCAGTTCCCACTTATTATAGATATTATGTGGTTGCTATTTTTATTGTATATAAATGTGTTTTAGTCTCCCAAGGATGTAAACAAGGCAGTAAAGCTCCTTCAAAATTTTACCAAACTGCTGAACAACACTGAATCGTATAATAAGATGCCAGAATATTGCTATGTGAGTATATAAACGAAAACCTCAAATTTTGCTTTGTAGCAATAAGTGAAGTGAAGTGAAGCGAAAGGAAGTGAAGTGAGGTTGAGTGAAGAAAAGTGAAGGGAAGGAAATGGAGGGAAGTGAAGTGCGGTGAAGTGAAATGAAGTGAATAAAGTGAACTGAAGTTGAAGTGAAGTGAAATGAAATATGAAGTGAAGTGAAGTGTAGTGAAATGAAGTAAAGTGAAGTGAAGTGAAGTGAAGTGAAGTGAAGTGAAGTGAAATGAAATGGAATGAAGTGAAGTGAAGTGAAGTGAAATGGAATGAAGTGAAGTGAAGTGAAGTGAAGTGAAGTGAAATGAAATGAAGAGAAATGAAGTGAAGTGAAGTGAAGTGAAATGAAGTGAAGTGAAATGATGTGAAGTGATGTGTAGCCTGAGAAAACAGCCGCCTCTTCTCGCTCGCCCCATCGCGGAAGAGACGTCTGAGCAACGAGCCAAGAAATTCCATACTGATGACGTAAATCTACCGAGATTCCGCTGATTGGTTACTTTGTAATCATACGATAATTCAAAACTCTGCTCGACCAAGATCAACTCCAACGTTATCCCTGTTTGAAAAAAAACCAAACAAAGTTAAAGCTTAATTTTTGCCAACAAAGAAAGATAGATAGTTAGTTTTTCTAACTAGCAAGTTTGAGTGCAATAAACAGCAACATTTTCTTATCGAAATTGAACGTCGAGCGCCACTTCCTGTCGAGACTTCAAACTATGGTAACGTAGCAACGAAGGTTTCAAATTTCATTCAACAGTTTGAAGTCTCACAGGAAGTGGCGCTCGATGTCTGGCAAAATCGTTCAATTTCGATAGGAAAATGTTGCTGTTTATTACAACTCAAACTCGCTTTAGAAAAACTAACTATCTATCTATCTTTCTTTGTTGGCAAAAACTAAGCTTTAACTTTGTTATTTCAGACAGGGATAATGTTGGAGTTGATCTTGGTCGAGCCGAGTTTTGAATTAATTATCGTATGATTACAACGTAACCAATCAGCGCTACTACCCGAATCTCGGTAGACTTACGTCATCACTATGGAATTTCTTGGCTCGTTGCTCAGACGTCTCTTTCGCGAGGGAGCGAGCGAAGAAGAGGCCGTTGTTTTCTCAGGCTAAATGATGTGAAGTGAAGTGAAGTGAAATTAAGTGAAATGAAGTGAACTAAAGTGAAATGAAGTGAACTGAGTTGAAATGAATTGAACTGAAGTGAAATGAACTGAAATGAAGTAAAGTGACGTGAAGTGAAATTAAGTAAAGTGAAGTAATATGAAGTGAAATGAAGTAGAGTGAAGTGAATGGAAGCAAATGGAAGTAAAGAGAAAGAAATGAGGGAAGTGGCTCGTTGCTCAGACGTCTCTTTCGCGAGTGAAGTGTGAAATGAAGTGAAGTGAAGTGAAGTGAAGTGAAGTGAAGTGAAGTGAAGTGAAGTGAAGGTTGAACGACCTTCCTATAGTTTTAATTCTCAACAACATTGTTTTGTAGCGAATCTTTGGTGCTGGAGCAAGAATCGTGAATAAGATCTTGAAAAATAATAATGCTTTCCGAGTATGTTCTAATGGATTTCCAACATTTGCCTCTTATTAGAAAATGTCACATGGAAAAGCTGAGTCAAAACACAGATGTTTCATTTACAAATTGGCATTCAAAAAATTTAAAGTGCCTATGAAACGAAAATTAAGTTTGTCTTATTTGAACGAACACTTAAGATTAATGGTAGAGTAACATATTTTGCAGTTTTTCGTTTCCTTGCTTCGTTCTTGAGATATTTTAGTTTGTTTGATACGCAAATCAAACATTTTGACGTCACCCGTGCATAATAATTTATCGAAAAATTTATACATCTTTGTTATTATCAAATATGTTAAATAATCACTTGAAGATCTACAAGTTTAGTGTTGTGGGCTTAACACTTCTACATGCATCATTCAAATTAATTTGGTTTGATAATAGAAAATTCTTCTATACCACAAATGCATATTTATAACGTCAAAATGTTTAATTTGCATATCAAACAAACTAAAATATTTCAAGAACAAAGCAAGGAAACAAAAAACTACAAAAGATGTTACTCTATAATGTTAAGTATCCTTTCAAATAAGACTAACTTAATTTTCGTTCCATAGGCACTTTAAAATAATTTAAACGTATAGCTAGGTGAACGTAGTGAAAAGCAGACTATGGTTGGGATAGTATTGATGGTGGTTGTGATAGTAGTTAAGGTAGTGATGGTGATGATGGCGGTGGTTAAGCTGGTGGTACTGGTGGTAGTGATGGTGGTGGTGATAGTGGTGGTGATGGTTAAGGTTGTGGTGGTTGTTGTTGTGATGGTGGTAGTAGTGGTGATGGTACCAGTGACGGTAGAGTATGTGATGATGGTGGTCATTGTGATAATAGTTGTGGTAATAGTGGTGATGGTGGTGGTGGATAAGGTTGTGGTTGTTGTAGTGATGGTTGTGGTAGTGGTGATATTAGTAGTGCTGGTATAGTATGTGATTATGGTGGTGGTTGTGATAGTGGTGGTGGTGATTGTGGTGATGGTTGTGGTGGTGGTGGTGATGGTAGAGTACGTGATGATGGTGGTGGTGATGGTAATAGTTGTGGTAATAGTGGTGGTAATAGTGGTGGTAATAGTGGTGGTAATAGTGGTGGTAATAGTGGTGGTAATAGTGGTGGTAATAGTGGTGGTAATAGTGGTGGTAATCATGGTGGTAATATTGATGATAATAAAGATGGTGCTTTGTCGTCGTCGTCGTGGTTGTTGTCGGCCCTTTAGCGAACTTATATTATGCATGCCATAAAGAAGTCATTGGTGCCCGAAATAACACGCGACATAAATAGACTTGGTGTAGCTTCTCAAGATTTTTAATCTTCATTATATAATTTTTGTTTTTTACTGAAGCCCGAAACCCTCCTGGTAACGTTTTCTGATTTTGTGTATGCCTTCTTAAAAACTGAACGACTTTATCGCCGTATGGAAAAAAAGGACTTCTCGAATCTCAGTGAGTATTTGTCAAAGTATAATATTCTTTTTGTTTATAAAAATGTTGTTGTTGTTAATGTTGTTGTTGTTAATGTTGTTGTTGTTTATGTTTATGGTTATGTTGTTGTTCGTGTTCGTGTTGTTGTGGTTTATGTTGTTGTTAATGTTGTTTGGATTTTTTTACGTTGCCGTGGTTTATGTTGTTTTATAATGGTGCTGGTCGTGATTTTGGTGGTGATGCTGGTTGTTGCTAGTGGTGTTAATGGCGGTGATAGTGGTGATGGTGTGTTGATGGTGGTTGGTGCTGGTGGTATTGTAATGATGCTGGTGGTGGTGTTGATGGTGGTGTGTTGGTGATGGTGGTGTTGTAGTCATGCTGGTGGTCTTGATTGTGTGGTTGGTAGTGTTGGTGTTGGTGCTGGCGCTGATTGGTGCTGTTGGTGTAGATGGTGGTATTGATGGTGGTGTTAGTGTTGGTACTGGTGGTGTAGATGGTGGTGTCAGTGTTGGTTGGCGCTAGTGATGTTGATTGTGCTGGTTGCTGCTGGTGTTGGTGCTGGTGGTGTTAGTGGTAGTGTTGATGGTGGTGTTGGTGCTGGTAGTGTTATTATTATTGTTGGTGCTGGTGGTGTTGATGGTGGTGCTGGTGCTTGTATGTTGTTGTTATTATTCATGGTTGTTGTTATATATGAGTCGTAGGCGATCTTACTAACATCTACAGTGAGATGCAATTCTGTAACCGAACTTGTTTTCTCAAAGATTATACATTTGAAGTTTTCAATGGCAGTCGAGACAATCCAGAAGCAGCAATTAAAGATACCGTTGAGATTTCACTGGATAATATAACCAATCACGACAACTGTAAGCCAAACTGTAAGTACGGAAGTTCACTTATTTATATATAACATCTGCAGTCGAGGACGTTAGCTGTATTTGCAATCATAGGTTTCTCAGGCGTTTTTGGACGTTTTTCTACCCATTGGCCAATTAGACTCAGGTCTTTTGTCCAATCAGTATGTAAAGAGTGTGTTTGTTGCGTTTAGGCATTGTGAAAGTATGTCTTGTGAAGATAAAGAAGATGAGCATCAACATAACAGTCGGGTAATTCTTTAACGTTAACTCTGTGATTCCTTTTTGATTCGAGAGGAACCGAATATAAGATATGAATATTTTTAAGATACCTTAATACTCAGAAACACGTCCGAACTCTAGGTGGGACTCGAGCTCGCAATCTTGCAAATGCTATGTCTTGGAGTTGGTAAACTTTGTTCAGTTCCGAATGCTAGCTGGATACTCTAACCAGCAAGCCAATAGAACTCAGATGGTAGACCGAGCTTCTTTTATAATATTTAGACTTGAGAACGAGTCAAACCGTACGTGCTTGTTAGGCTACAAGTCGCATTGTGTATAGTATTTTTCAGTTAAATGTTTTTCTACGTTAGTATAGTGGTTGCAGCTTGAAGTCTGTCATCTGAGTTCTAGTGGCTCAATGGTTAGAGCGTGCTGCTAGAATTCTGAAGGTTATGGATTTGAGTCCCGTCTGGGAGCTCACAGTTTCTGAGTTTAACAACTTACGACAGCTTGTACAGCAATAACAAACAAAACTTTACCAACGACATAGTTCAACGGTACTCTGGCTTAAAACGTAGCTTAAAAAGTTACTGTTCATGATCCAACGTTTCGATAATCCGATCTAGTGTCTTCATCATGAGGGGTGATGGTTGTGAAGATGATGAAGACACTAAATGAAGAAACTAGATCGGAGTGTCGAAACGTTGGGTCATGAACAGTAACTTTTTAAGCTACGTTGAAAAAACGTTTAAGCCAGAGTAGCGTTAAACTATGTCTTGTTCTTCACCTGGCTGCGTTGGAATTTTATTTGTTAACGTTAGCTTGTGAACTGCAAAAAACTCCACAATAATATCGACGCCATTTTTGAGTTATCGTCAGTTAAACATGAAGACGAAGAAACTCGTATTATTTTCTACTGCAAATAACAAATTGTAAATTTGAGGAGTCATCAATACTGTAATGGCTTGTATTATTTGTACGCGTGAAGATGTCGAACTCGTTATATTCCTTTCTTGTTCTTAGAGGAAGAGAATATCTTCTGCGGAGTTCTATTATCTTAGTAGAGCTGGTTGTCAATGGGAGACGTGTTACAGACCTTGGAACACAACATGCGATTGTCAAAATTCCTTTGGACACAATTGTAGGGGAAGACAAAACAATGTTCTTTGTTCTTTTCAAACGTTGTTTGAAAAGCACCATTGTTGTATATTTTTAATTTGTTTTTCAAGTATACTTCACTTTGTTTTATTTCATTCACTTTATTTCACTCCATTTCGCTTCGCCTCGCGTCGCTTCACTTCGCTTCACTTCACCTCACTTCACTTCATTTCACTCTTCTTTACTCCACTTCAGTTCACTTCACTTCAGTTCACTCCACTTCACTCCACTCCACTTCATTCCACTTCACTTCACTCCACTTCACTTCACTTCACTTCACTTCACTTCACTTCACTTCACTTCACTTCACTTCACTTCACTTCACTTCACTTCACTTCACCCCACTCCACTCCACTTCACTTCATTTCACTTCACTTATTTAAGTATTATTATATATATTGATTCAAAGGGAGAAATTAGACATGATATGAAGTGTGCGTATTTGGATGCGGAATCTAACAGTACTAAGAAATGGAGTGTCAAAGGTGTTGAATTTCATTCATTTGACACAAACAAGACGATCGCGAAGTGCAAGATCAATCACATGTCAAATTTTGTAGTGTTGTTTGCTGTTGAAGAACCGGTAAGCCTCCTTGATATTATTCTCACTTTGAAATTTACTTCTAAAATTTTGAAATCCCAAAAAGTGCCACAAGCCGGGTTGTTGAGATACCAGTGTATGGCGGGTGTGACTTCCCTGCGAGCAGAGCCTCCTGTATCCTTGCGAGGCGAAGGAAAGGAAACTCTGCCGAAATCGTGTATTTTCTTTGATGTCGCCGTCGCCCAAGTGTTGTGGCGGGACAAACCAATTCAGTTCCTGTTTCAACAGGTTTTGATACGCACGGCTATATTTAAACGTAAACGTGGTGACTAATATTTGAGCCCAAGTCATAGATCGATGTTGTCAAGTTATTCTGAAGATTCGAACAATTACGAGTAACCTGCGAATACAGCCGCCTCCGGATATCTATTCTTTTCACAACGAATTCGATTTGCGATAAATTCAAAGATTTCCTATCAAAAGCGAACGATTTTTCAGTCATCAAGCAGGACTTCCTGTTGAATCTTTAAATTGTCGTTTGAATCTTTAAATTGTCGTTTGAATCTTTAAATAGTCGTAACCTAGCAACGTGCGTTTCAAATTTCACTCATTGGTGAGAATGTCTGTTCAACTGTCTGGACATGAAGTCCTGCTTGAAGACAGAAAAATCGTTCGATTTCGATAGGAAATCTTGCAACTTATCGCAAATCGAACTCGTTGTTTTAAGAATAGCTATCCGTTTGCTTTGTTTGGTAAAAACTAGGAATTTAAGACACAAACTGAGCACCATTTAAATCGTATCTGGGCAACCGTCACGCTTGCTCAAATGAAAAAATACGCGATTTCGGCTGTCTCCTATCCTTCGCCTCGCAAGGATGCGGGAGGCTCTGCTTGCAGGGTAAGGTGTGGCTGTTCGCGACTTATTTAAGCCACGGCTTGTTTTGCCCCGTATAAAAGGCCCTAATATGACTGCACTACATTTGTACTTTGTGGACACTTTTCTATTTTGGATTTTGTTATCCTGGGGAGACTTCAATTTTATCTCTCACGGTCACCAGGGCTTGCACGTTAGCTGAAAATCTCGAAGCAGGCGAAACTTCAGCTTCTTGATGTAAAATCAGCATGTCATTGCTATGATGTAGTGATACGTTGTCTGGTAATGTCAAGCTTAGTGCCCACTTATTATAAAATTATATGGTTGCTATTTTTATTGTATATACATGTGTTGTAGCTTCCCAAGGATGTAAACAAGGCAGTAAAGAGTATTCGACATTTAACCAAACTGCTGAACAACACTGAATCGTGTAATAAGATGCCAGAATATTGCAATGTGAGTAAAAAAAGGAAAACCTCAAATTTTGCGTTGTAGCAATAAGTGAAGTGAAGTGAAGTGAAGTGAAAGGAAGTGAACTGAACTGAAGTGAAGTGAAGGGAAGTAAGGGAAAGGAAATGGAGAGAAGTGAAGTGAAGTGAAATGAAATGAAGTGAACTGAACTAAAGTGAAATGAAGTGAAGTGAAGTGAAATGAAATGAAGTGAACTGAAGTGAAGTGAAACGAAGTAAAGTGAAGTGATGTGAAATGAAGTAAAGTAAAGTGAATTGCGGTGAAGCGAAGTGAAGTGAAATGAAGTGAACTGAAGTGAAATGAAGTGAAATGAAATGAAGTGAAATGAAGTAAAGTGAAGTGATGTCAAGTGAAATGAAGTAGAGTGAAGTGAAGTGAAGTGAAGTGAAGTGAAGGTTGAACGACCTTCCTATCGTTTTAATTCTCAACATCATTGTTTTGTAGAGAATCTTTGATGATGGAGCAAGAATCGTGAATAACGTCTTTAATAATAATGTTTCCCGAGTATGTTCTTATGGATTTCCAACCTTTGCCTTTTATTAGAAAATTTCACATAGAAAAGCTGAGTCAAAACACAGATGTTTCATTTTCAAATTGGCATTCAAATGATTTAAAGTGCCTATGAAACGAAAATTAAGTTTGTCTTACATATTTTGCAGTTTTTCGTTTCCTTGCTTCGTTCTTGAGATATTTTAGTTTGTTTGATATGCAAATCACACATTTTGACGTCACACGTGCATAATGAGTTATTGAAAAAGTTATATATCTTTGCTATTATCAAATATAATAATCACTTGAAGATCTGTATGTTTAATGTTGTGGGCTTAACACTAGCCTGCGCACAGGCCCCCCTGTTGCTGTGTCATTACTCGACCGAGTCTAGGTTTCGGCTCCGTGTCTGTTTCTGGGGGTTTTTTTTTACAGTGACTATGCCCGCAATGCTTACAACTGCACAAATAAATAATAGTGAAGACTTGTAGGAGCGGTCAGAGCACCCGATTTCAATCATAGAAACTGTCACATTTAGTTGCGTAGCTTCTCTGCGCAGTTATTTGTCGACCAGTCACTGCCATGAATTCTTAACGTTTTCGGCAATTTGTAATTTGTGTACCTATCCGACTACGACGATGAACAACGCTTTACTTGTTTTCACTTTGGTTTATACGGAGGCGCGGCGCTTCGTCGCTCGTAGAGATCGACTTGTGGCAAGTCTAGCGCGGCGCATATCTTACACAAAACTGGCCAGTACGCCATTTCTTCTAGGTATTGATAATATTACCTTTAGTACGGCTATACAATAACAACTCGCGATCGAATGACGATATCCTACACCAACTACACGCGTAAAAATCTCGCAAGTTGTTACAGCATCGTTGCCTGAACACTGCTGTATGTAACAACTTTGTTGACATGTGTGAACAATATTGATGAATTAACAACATTGTTCATCATTGTTTCAACAAGTTGTTACTGCTTGATGAAACAACAACCGTTGTTCACGCATGTTGTAACAAGCGAAGCAGGTTCAATGAACACATTCAATGTTCAATGATTCATTCAATGTTCAATCATCACATTCAATGTTCAATGAGTCATTCAATGTTCATGTTGATACATCAACCATGTTTAGCTACCATTGTTGTAACATTGTTGTTCATCGTTGTTATTTCGTCATGCTGTTACAACATGTTGTATCATGAGCTACTTTCGAATAGTTTCGTCCGCAAGATTCTTGACTACTTAATGAATGAACACGATAAAGCGACATTCACTGAGAAAGAAATTACAGAAAAATATCTTTTTGGAGATCTATTTCTCGAGGAGATAAACGTATCATATAAAACTATGCGTCAGTACTCGCTCCGCCGTTGGGTTTTGAACACATATAAATTCCAATCATATATAGTTTCAACACTACACTCGCAATTTTGGAGCCAGTCTAGATCAGAATTCAGATGCGTTTTAAATCAGTTGCGGGAGAGTCAGTATTTATGAGCAGCTCAACCCTCTAGTCTTCTTCAAATGCATATTTACAACGTGAAAATTTTTAATTTCCATATCAAACAAGCTAAACTATCTCAAGAACAAAGCAAGGAAACGAAAAGCTGCAAAAGATGTTAAGAGGTTGTGGTGGTTAATGTGGTGGTGATGTTAAGAGGTTGTGGTGGTTAATGTGGTGGCGATGTTAAGAGGTTGTGGTGGTTAATGTGGTGGTGATGTTAAGAGGTTGTGGTGGTTAATGTAGTGGCGATGTTAAGAGGTTGTGGTGGTTAATGTGGTGGCGATGTTAAGAGGTTGTGGTGGTGATGGCGGTGGTGGTTAAAGTGGTGGAGGTCGTGGTAGTGATGGTGGTTGTGATAGTGGTGGTGATAGTGGTTAAGGTGGTGATGGTGATGATGGCGGTGGTGGTTGTTGTGATGGTGGTAGTAGTGGTAATGGTAGTAGTGATGGTAGAGTATGTGATGATGATGGTGGTTGTGATAATAGTGGTGGTAATAGTGGTAGTGGTGGTTAATGTGGTGGCGATGTTAAGCGGTTGTGGTGGTTAATGTGATGGTGATGTTAAAAGGTTGTGGTGTTTAATGTAGTGGTAGTAGTGATGGTGGTTAGGGTTGTGGTGTTTGTCGTTCTTGTTGTGTTGATAGTGGTGGTTGTTAAAGTGGTGGTGATGGTAGTGGTGGTGGTTGTGATAGTGGTGATGGTGATGATGGCGGTGGTTAAGGTGGTGGTAATGATGGTAGTGATGGTGGTGGTGGTGGTGATGGTTAAGGTTGTGGTGATTGTTGTGATGGTGGTAGTAGTGGTGATGGTAGCAGTGATGGTACAGTATGTGATGATGATGGTGGTGGTTATGATAATAGTGGTGGTAATAGTGGTGATGATGGTTCAGGTTGTGGTGGTTGTTGTGATGGTGTTAGTAGTGATGGTAGCAGTGATGGTAGAGTATGTGATGCTGATGGTGGTTATGATAATAGTGATGGTATTAGTGGTGGTGGTGGAGAAGGTTGTGGTGGTTGTAGTGATGGTTATGGTAATATTAGTAGTGATGGTAGAGTATGTGATGATGATGGTGGTTGTGATGGTGGTGGTAATAGTGGTGGTGGTGATGTGTGGATAAGGTTTTGGTGGTTGTAGTGATGGTTGTGGTAATAGTAGTGATGGTAGAGTATGTGATGATGATGGTGGTTGTGATAGTGGTGGTAATAGTGGTGGTGATGATGGTGGTTATGATTGTGGTGGTTGTGGTGATGGTTGTGGTAGTGGTGATGGTAGAGTACGTGGTGGTGGTGATGGTGGTGGTAATAGTGGTGGCAATAATAGTGGTAATATTGATGATAATAATGGTGGTGCTTTGTCATCGTCGTTGTGGTTGTTGTGTTGGTCTTTTGTTGAACTTATATTAAGCGTGCTATAAAGAAGTCATTGCGTGCCCGAAATAACACGCGACATAAATAGGCTTGCTGTAGCTTCTCAAGATTTTTAATCTTCTTTTTATTATTTTTGCTTTTTACTGAAGCCCGAAACCCTTCTGGTAACGTTTTCTGACTTTGTGTTGGCCTTCTTAAAAACTGAAGGACTTTATCGCCGTATGGAAAAAGACTTCTCGAATCTCCGTGAGTATTTCTCAAAGTATAATATTCTTTTTGTCTATAAAAATTTCGTTGTTAATGTTGTTGTTGTTTATGTTTATGTTGTTGTTCGTGTTCGTGTTGTTGTGGTTTATGTTGTTGTTAATGTTGTATGTTTTTTTACGTTGTCGTAGTTTATGTGTTTTTTTTTAAGGTGCTGGCGGTGGTGGTGATGTTGGTGGTGTTAGTGTTGGTGCTGGTTGTTCCTGGTGGTGTTAATGGCGGTGATGTTGTTGGTGGTGGTGTTGATGATGGTTCGTGCTGGTGGTATTGTAATGATGCTGGTGGTGTTGATGGTGGTGCTAATGGTGTTGTAATGATGCTGGTGGTCTTGATTGTGTGGTTGGTGCTGGTGGTGTTAATGATGGTGTTGATGGTGCTGGTGGTATTGATGGTGTTGTTGATGGTGTTGTTGGTAGTGTTGATGGTGCTGGTTGGTGCTGGTAGTGTTAATGGTGGTATTGGTGGTAGGATTGATGGTGGTGTTGGTGCTGGTAGTGTTAGTGTTAGTGTAATTGTTGGTGCTGGTGGTGTTGATGGTGGTGTTGGTGCTTGTGTGTGGTTGTTGTTGTTATTATTCATGGTTGTTGTTATATATGAGTCGTAGGCGGTCTTATTAACATCTACTAGAGTGAGATGCAATTCTGTAACCGAACTTGTTTTCTCAAAGATTATACATTTGAAGTTTTGAATGGCAATCGAGACAATCCAGAAGCAGCAATTAAAGATACCGTTGAGATTTCACTGGATAATATAACCAATTACGACAACTGTAAGCCAAACTGTAAGTACGGCTGTTCACTAAATGTTTATAACATCTGCGATCGAGGACGTTGGTTGTATATGCAATTTATATACATTGGTTTCTCAAACATTTTTGGGAAGTTTTTCTCCCCATTGGCCAATTAGACTCCGTTTTTTTGTCCAATCAGTATGTAAAGAGTGTGTTTGTTGCGTTTTAGGCATTGTGAAAGTATGTCTTATGAAGGTAAAGAAGATGAGCCTCAACATAACAATAGGGTAATTCTTTAACTCTGTGATTCCTTATTGATTCGAGAGGAACCGAATATAAGATATGAATATTTTTAAGATATCTTAATACTCAGAAACACGTCCGAACTCTAGGTGGGACTCGAGCTTGCAATCTTGCGAATGCTATGTCTTGGAGTTAGTAAACTTTGTTCAGTTCCGAATGCTAGCCAGATACTCTAACCAGCGAGCCAATAGAACTCAGATGGTAGACCGAGCTTCTTTTATAATATTTAGACTTGAGAACGAGTCAAACCGTACGTGCTTGTTAGGCTACAAGTCGCATTGTGTATAGTATTTTTCAGTTAAATGTTTTTCTACGTTAGTATGGTGGTTGCAGCTTGAAGTCTGTCATCTGAGTTCTAGTGGCTCAATGGTTAGAGCGTGCGGCTAGAATTCTGAAGGTTAAGGATTTGAGTCCTGTCTGGGAGCTCACAGTTGCTGAGTTTAACAACTTACGACAGCTTGTACAACAATAACAAACAAAACTTCACCAACTTCGAGTGAAGATGCGCGTGAAGATGTCCAACTCGTTATTCCTTTCTTGTTGTTAGAGGAAAAGAATATGTTCTGGGGAGTTCTATTATCTTAGTAGAGATAGTTGTCAATGGGAGACGTGTTACAGACCTTCGAACACAACATGCGATTGTCAAAATTCCTTTGGACACAAAGGTAGGGGAAGACAAAACAATGTTGTTTGTTCTTTTCAAACGTTGTTTGAAAAGCACCATTGTTGTATATTTTTAATTTGTTTTTCAAGTATACTTCACTTTGTTTTATTTCATTCACTTTATTTCACTCCATTTCACTCCATTTCACTTCGCGTCGCTTCACTTCGCTTCACCTCGCTTCACTTAACTTCACTTCACTTCATTTCACCTCATTTCACTCTTCTTTACTCCACTTCAGTTCACTTCACTTCAGTTCACTCCACTCCACTTCACTTCACTCTACTCCACTCCACTGCACTTCACTCCACTCCACTCCACTCCACTCCACTCCACTCCACTCCACTCCACTCCACGTACGCCACTCCTCTCCACTCCACTCCACTCCACCACAGAATAGTAATACAACCAGACGTCCAACTCGCGTCGGAACCTTTGAAGTTTATGTCCTCGCGCATCTTTATTGCTCGCCATCCTACGCAATCCTGGCAAGTTCCCCCGGCAGTTTTAACCTTCAATGCAATCCTGGCAAGTTCCCCCGGCAGTTTTAACTTTCATTGAAGGTTAAAACTGCCGGGGGAACTTGCAGGATTGCATTGACGGTTAAAACTGCCGGGGGAACTTGCCAGGATTGCGTAGAATGGCGTAGGTCATTGCGTGGGATCGCGTAGGATGGTGTCGGATGCGTAAAATATCGCGCATGCGCATTGAAGAAATTTTTCACTCGAGTCGGACTTCTAGTTATATTACTATTCTGTGACTCCACTCCACTCCACTCCACTTTATTTCATCTCACTTCACTTATTTAAGTATTATTTTTTTTTAATATATATTTTTATTCAAAGCGAGAAATTAGACATGATATGAAGTGTGTGTATTTGGATGCGGAATCTAACAGTACTACTAAGGAATGGAGTGTCAAAGGTGTTCAATTTCATTCATTTGACACAAACAAGAAGATCGTAAAGTGTAAGACCAATCACATGTCAAATTTTGCTGTGTTGTTGGTAAGCTTCCTGGATATTATTCTCACTTTGAAATTTACTTCTAAAATTTTGAAATCCCAAAAAGTGCCACAAGCCGGGTTGTTGAGATACCAGTGTATGGCGGGCGTGACTTCCCTAAGGCAGGGGTGGGCGCGGCTTATATCCCTGATGGTGTTCATTTTGCCGAGGGAGGAAAACCAGAGAACTCAGTGAAGAACCCTCGAGACACAGAAGAGAATCAACAAGTCTACTCACATTTTTGGTATTTGCGTCACCCCCCCCCCCCGCCCCTCCCCTCCCCCCAAAAAAACCCCAACCCAACTTCAGTGATGAGAGGCGGTGCGCTAATGCCTAGTGCCACCCGTATATCTATCTGTATGTATGTATGTATGTATGTATGTGTGTATATATATATATATATATATATATATATATATATATATATATATATATATATATATATCAACATCATATATATATATATATATATATATATATATATATATATATATATATCAACATCATATATATATATATATATCAACATCATATATAATGCAACTATTTCGACAAACAACACTAATGACACTAAGCATTACATAGGTATGACAGCAAACAGTTTTAAGGAGCGATACAGAAACCACACCAAATATTTTCAACACAAAAAATATTCAAACGAAACCGAACTCTCCAAACACATATGGAATTTGAAAAACAAAAAACAAAATTTTAACATTAATTGGTCAATTTTAAAACGGTCAGCAGCATACTCAGGGGGATCTAACAAATGTAATTTATGTTTGGAAGAAAAACTTTGCATTATGAAATCCGAAAAACCCACTTTACTTAACAAAAAATCAGAAATCCTTTCAACATGTCGGCACAAAAACAAGTTTAAGATAAAGAACGTAGGTGTAGGCAAGAACAAAGGTAGGAATGTAGGTAGCGCACCATCGACCCGCACACCGCCATCAACCCACACACCGCCATCAACCCACACACACAGAAGCGTGCCATCAACCCACACACCCATTAGTAATGACGTAAACAACTCAACCTATTTAAGACAGCGCCGAATCGAAAATCTTCAGCCGCCTGAAGATCGCCCAGCGTGAAACACTGACAGTAGCGACCATCAACATTTGAGGTAAGCCCACTTATAGTATATATATATATATATACAAACAAACAAAGTGTTGTTCGCGAAATGTAGAAAAGTGCTCAATACCGTAAAGATAGAGCGAATATACTATAAGTGGGCTTACCTCAAATGTTGATGGTCGCTACTGTCAGTTTCACGCTGGGTGATCTTCAGCGTGAAACTGACAGTAGCGACCATCAACATTTGAGGTAAGACCACTTATAGTATATATATATATCTATCTATATATATATATATATATATAAGTAATATTTATAAACCGCGCAGGAGGGCTTTATCGGATATAAAACACGAGGCGATAGCCGAGTGTTTTAGAGCCGATAAAGCCCGTATTGCAAGGTTTTTAAATGGCTTCTAAAAAGAATCACTTCATACGTTCATTGGCGTAGTAATTTTGAAAATTAAGCTTATCTCAGCCGTTAAAAACCAGCGAGAAACTTAGAGCGAGTCTATATCACATATATAGATCCGCTACGCTCATGATTTTTCTTTGTGTTTTCCTCATGAATTATTAATGAATTTTAGAAATATATATATATATATATATATATATATAGTTCAATCTACAGACACGGTGTTTCGCTGTACAACAGCTGTACATCAGTGTAGCTTGGAACAATCTGAATGAATTTCATCAATTACTTATACCCATGCGATCGTCGGTGACAACCGCATGTGGGACAGCATCGGTGAAATACATCCAGATAGCGTGAAGTGCGCATGGGCCCAGATTGCTCAAACTTCCACAAGGGTAGTGAGCGTTGCATTATCGCTAATAGGTACCCACGGCAACTTCACAGAGTGCTCAACAACACCGAAGTGAAGGAGCGTACATAGTTCAATCTACAGACACGGTGTTTCGCTGTACAACAGCTCATCAGTGTAGTTCATCAATTACTTATACCCATGCGATCGTCGGTGACAACCGCATGTGGGACAGCATCGGTGAAATACATCCAGATAGCGTGAAGTGCGCATGGGCCCAGAGTGCTCAAACTTCCACAAGGGTAGTGAGCGTTGCATTATCGCTAATAGGTACCCATATATATATATAAGAGTTAAGAGTTCTCCGGATTCAATGTACTTTTTCTTGAGCTTTCGACTCGGTGCCTCGAAAGCTCGGTGAGTCGAAAGCTCGGTGCTTCGAAAACTCGGTGAGTCGAAAGCTCGGTGAGTCGAAAGCTCGGTAAGTCGAAAGCTCGGTAAGTCGAAAGCTGGGTGAGTCGAAATCAAGAAAAAAGTACATTGAATCCGGAGAACTCTTAACGAACACATTATGCCTGGATTACAAATCTTCAAGTCATATATGACTTGTGCAGTGCTTGGCTATATAATAAAACAGTTACACCATTCGCTCTCGTTGTATACGAACTACGCACGCTCTGATTGGTTGGGCTCTATGCATTTATAAGAGAACAGAGATGAATGGCGTAGGGTGGCATCGAGACGAATGGCGTCAGCTGGCCGGAAAAGCCCGTCAAATTTCCAACTTTTAGCTTGTTTTTTCCCCTTCTTATTTTATAGAAAAAACAAAAATTTGTTAAATATTCATTCTTACTGAGTTTGTTTTATTTTATAGGACTTCGAACCGGATACAACATCAAAACATCAGAAACCACTGAGCATTATTAGTTACATCGGATGCTCATTGTCTCTGCTTGGAATCGCGTTGACTCTTTGCACCATGATCTACTTCAGGTTTGCCTGCTTTTCTTTCTACCAATCGGGTTTTTTTTTGTTGAGGTGGATTCCTAGGGGGTTATGTCCGAGCTTATCGCGAAATTTATATATTATTGGGAAATTTTATGGCGTGCATGCATAACTAAGAGTAAAAACGTCCAAAGAATTGAACCCAGATATTTTGCGTTTACTTCGGTGAATTGTTTTGAAAGTTTGTACAGTTCAAGAAAAAACTTATATCTTTCTACTGAATTTTCTTAAAGATATTTTATCCGACAAATTTTGCCTAATGATAAAAAACATTAAATTTTGTAACATTGACAAAATCAAACCATCTGAACGATCCAAAACCTATTTCGCACTAAAATATTTCGCGAATCAATTTCTTCAAGACTACTGCGAAGTTTGGAAAAATATCAAAAGATGTCCTATCTTCAAGGCTTATTGTTGCCATGGTAATAGGCTTCCAGAAGAAAATTTGGAAGAATGCGAGAACGTCGAAAATCTCAATGGAGAAGTTGTATAAGTAATGCATGGTTTTGAAAAAAACATGCACGAGTGAGTTTTTCAAAGACTATCAAAATAGCACGAGTTCGAAGGACGAGTGCTATTTGAGGTCTTTGGAAAACTCACGAGTGTATGTTTTTCCAAATTGCACGAAAAACCATGCTATTACTTATTAATAATATACATGAAAAAAAATGTTCAAGCAACTGTACCTACATTTCTCTTTTGGCAGTGCCCACTCCTCGTATATTTCGTTGTTTAAAAACGTTTTGCTTCTTCTACCACTACTTGCAAAAGTTTACTTAAAGCAGCAAGAATCTTCTAGTTTTCTTGCAGGCACTTTATTTGACAACAATAAGGAATAATTAGCTTCAAATTTGAACGAAATATTTTTCTTTATTCCAAATGTTGGCCGCCATCTTTGCTGATTTCTCGCAGGAAAAGCCTGGGTACGAGATTGGTAAATGTCATCCGGCAAAATCTGCTGTAGAACGTGATTCGGATCTTTTCAATTTTTATTGTTTTTGATTGGTTCATTGGCTTCAAACATTTGCACTGTATTTCCTTTTTTCTGCACTGTATTTCCTTAAGACTGCACTGCTCTTACCCAATCAAAATTGTGAAATTTTTTCATGTATATTAATTATTACTCGGGGAATACATCACAAGTAAAAAAAACCCAAGGCTACACACGTTGTCAACAGGATGTTGTCACAACAGGTTGTAACAATGCTGTTCATTCAACGAGCTGCTACAACCTTGTTAGCATTAGCCTGTTAACAACTTGTTGAGTATGCAGGGTGGTAACAGGTTGATGGAACATCCTGTCACCAGTCTGTTGTAGTCATCAACCTTGTTACAAGTTGTCAACAACCTGTTACAGACACATGTTGACAACCAGTGCAAACACATGACGGTGACAACCTCTTGAACAACCTTGAAACAACTTGTTGGCATGTAACAGCTTGCGCGTTTTTACGTGTGTACCTTAACTACATTAGTCCAGTATAGTTAAGCATAATGTAGAAACTGTGGGGGGGGGGGGGGGGGGGGGGGTTCTTCTGATGCTGTTGCTATCGTCTTTGCATGCTCGTACTGCTGATGGTGGTGGTGGTATTGGTGCTGCTCCTGTTGATGTTGCAGTGGTTGTTGTTGGTTGTTGCGATTGTTATTGCTGTTGCTGCAGATGCTGCTGTTGTTGTTGTTGTTGTTGTTGCTGTTGCAGTTTGTGTTGTTGTTATTGTTATTGTTATTTCGAACAAATGTTAGATGGTCTTTCAAATATTTTAGTGTTAGCTTATATAGATCAACATTCTAAAATTTGCAGGGAATTGCTTGCCAGTAAAGGTTCAAAGATCTTTTTCTTCGTTTGCATCACTCTGGGTGCTGCTCTGATCGTCTTTGTTGCCGCAGCTGAAAGAAGAAAGAAGGCTACAAATGCGGCATGTATAGCCACTGGCATAATGATTCACCATCTTGTTATTTCGTCTTTGGCCTGGATGAGTTTTGAAGCGTTGACGTTGTACTATGCCTTTGTCGAGGTCCTTCCCAAGGCAGCGTTGGAAGCCAAACTACCTTCATTATGGATATGTGGTTTGGTCTGCTGGGGTAAGTAAGTAACCTTGATAAGAGAAGAAAGAAAGAAAGAAAAACAAATTAAGTATTTGAGCCACTGGAACTCAGATGGAAGACCAAGGTTGCTTTACGATATTTATACCTGGAAACGAGTCAAACCGTACGTGTGTCACAAGTTGTTTGGCTACAAGTTGCGTTGTGTCAGTTAATTTCCCGTTAAATGTTTTTCTGTCTTAATAAAGTGTTCTTAACTCGGAAGGTTGCAGGTTTATATCCCGTCTGGAGCTCAGAGTTTTCTGAGTTGTTGTGAACAAGCTGTTCAGCTAAAACAACTGAAACTTTAATAACTTCAAGCTGAGAACACTTAACTAACGTAGAAAACTTTGAGGTGTTTGGATATCTTCTTCCGAGTGTTCGTATAGCATGTCAAACAACAAGCAAACAAACAAACAAACAAACAAACAAACAGACAAACAAACAAACAAACAAACAGACAAACAAACAAACAAACAAACAAACAAGCAAACAAGCAAACAAACAAACAAACAAATAAACAGACAAACAAACAAAGAGAGAAAGAAAGAAAGAAAGAAAGAAAGAAAGAAAGAAAGAAAGAAAGAAAGAAAGAAAGAAAGAAAGAAAGAAAGAAAGAAAGAAAGAAAGAAAGAAAGAAAGAAAGAAAGAAAGAAAGAAAGAAAGAAAGAAAGAAAGAAAGAAAGAAAGAAAGAAAGAAAGAAAGAAAGAAAGAAACGAACGAAGGGAGGGAGGGAGGGAGGAACGAAGGAAGCGATGGAGGGAGAAAGGAAGGGAGGGAGGGAGGGAGGGAGGGAGGGAGGGAGGGAGGGAGGGAGGGAGGGAGGGAGGGAGGGAGGGAGGGAGGGAGGAAGGGCGGGCGGGCGGGAGGGAGGGAGCGAGGGAGGTAGGGAGGGAGGAAGGAAGGAAGGGAAAATAGATTAGATATAATATGCGATATAGGATATAAGTTATAATTTGTATGTTGTTGGTTGTAATTTATATGATACAAAATAGTATAGTTTTGTGGAAAATATATATATATGTTACTAAATGAAATCTCCTACATTGTTTAGGCATTCCTGGCATTATTGTGAGTATCACAGCTGGTGTAACGTACGACAGCTATAGCAACAAAGAATAGTAAGTCGTAAATATTTCTATCTCTGTGTATAATTATAAATATCGACTATAAATATCGACTACAACATCATGTACACTATGGCACTTTTATTTTCAGTTGTTTTTTGCAAGGATTGCCAATGGTGGTAGCCTTTTTTGTCCCGGTGGCTTTGTGCGTCCTTGTTAACACGATTGCCTTCATCGTAATCTTGTGTCATTTGCTGAGATCTGGGACAGGAGTAAGGTCCACACGGCAGACATCCAGAATTGAGAAAGCGCGACGAGGGCTGGCTATCTCAGTGTTCCTTGGCCTTACTTGGATTTCAGGAGCGCTAGCCATACGCGATGCGAAAGTGGTCTTTCAGTACGTATTTTGCATCGTTAACTCACTGCAAGGCTTCTTGATATTTCTCTTCTACTGTGTATTTTCCAGTGAAGTAAGACAAAAATATCGTACCCGATGTTGCGGGCAACCTACTCCTCCTGCCGGCCGTGTAGGAGCGACGACCAGGATGGAGATGAGAGCAGTGAGGCCAGGAATAACATCCAGGCATGCTGCCTTTGAAGAGGTGCCTGGGGGTATCGACGACATCGCTGCTGCCAGGAATGTCTCCATGGAAAATGACGAGTGCCCGATTGAGTGAGCATGTATACACTGGTACCTAAGGATTTACTTGCATATAGTTGTCGTGAGAAAATGAAATTTTCTTCTACAGTTGACGTATAGCAAGGCAAATACATGCATAGTTGTATATTTGTCAGATTTGTAGAAACGTTGATATTGCATTAGCTAAGCTTTAAGCTTTAATAAAGTATTCCTAAAAACAGTTTACATGTACTATACTAGGAGAAAAATTTGGAATGTGCATTATATCATGTTTGTAGTTTGAGCTTATTCGCAGATTTAAGACAGTTTTAATTTGTTTGTCCAAATGAAACCGGTCCTACTAATTACTGCCCGAGACTGCCCTAGGCTCCTTAGCAGGCGTTCTTTGCGGGCCTCGATATTTTCGTCCCCGACTAACGCCTGCTCAAACGAGCAACACATTCCGTTCCGAGAGGTTGACCAATCAGAGATAGGCTCCTAAAATCTGGGAGGCTGGCCAGTGGCGTACTGGCCTTTGTTCGTCAGGGGAGGCCAACAGTGAATTTGGCGCCCCCCCCCCCCCATAGTTCAGGGGTGGCGCCGGGAATTCCCAACACAGGGGCTAAGGTTTCCGACATGTGGGCTAGTAGGGGGATCTGGGAGGAAAAAAATTCAAAATTTGAACATCTAAAATAGTTTTTTCCAGTCTTTTCAGCGTGAAATTATCGCAATAACCGACAAACTACATAATCTATTTTCAAGCTATCAATAGACGAAAAATCTGTTGAACACCTAGTGATGGACAGGTCATTAACTTTTGACATTTTCGTTCAATTTTGCAGACAGAAAATGGAATTTTGTGTTGTAATTATTATTGTCAGCTTCTACACAATATAATATACCGTATACTGTATTTCAAAAAAATCTGGTGTATTGGAATTCAGAAGTCTTGTCAGCTTGTCAGAACGACGGAATTCGGAAAGGTGTTGCAGGGCGCGAGGTGTTCGATAAAAGACAATGCATTGTCTCCAAGCTGACAAGCTTCTCCACAATCTCAAACTCTTGTTTCTCTTTTTGGCTTATCAGATTCTGACAAAATTCTGGCTAACGTTTTTGTGTCCTTTGGGGCAATTTTGGCACCCACTTTAAGCTTTGGCGCCCCCTAAAAAATCTTCACTGGGGGGGGGGGGGGCATTGCCCCCCGGGGTCCCCTGCCAGCACGCCACTGAGGCTGACCTTCACGTTGGCCATATATACATTATACAACATGACCGAGCTTGATGAAAGTTAACCGATCTAAATTCATATGAAAGGGAAGGGTTGGTGTGGTATATTTATAAATTATAGTGAAGATGGAGTATTTATATAGGACCGATACAAAGAACGCCTGTAAATGAGTCTACTGCGACGGATTCTTTGGACAACGAAGAAAATCTGAATAGGCGAATCCGATCCATCTACTGCTATAGACCTTGAAGCTTGAGCTGGCCGTTTTAACCAATATTTCAAAGACTATTGCTTATACGGTTTAGTAAAAATTTTGCGTGAATAGAATCAACAAGATGATGTTGTAACTGTGAATCGCGATATGAATACATGTGCATGAAATAAAGTTAAAAGCGTCACTGGAATATATGAAGCTGGCCAGACATCCCCAGGTAAATAATTATTATCCGCTAGATACATTTCGCCGATATACTTGTAACTTTTTTAAAGCTTTTCGCACAGATTTATTTACACGACCAGCAAAAACATATTCCTAATACCATTCTTCGTAAATTTTGTAAAGCTCTGAGCTGTAGTAAGCGAAATATTAGCTTTCAAGTAAACTAATTCGGGTAGTCGCTTCAGACACTATTTTTGTTTACAATCTTAAATTTCTCTTACGCTCTACACTAACTTTCACGCTTATTTGTTTGCATAGGGAGCAAGAACATAGTCAAAACAATATTCTTCGTAAATTTCGTGAAGTTCTAGGCTAAACTTTTCAAAATATTAGCTTTCGACTAAACAAATTACACATAACAATACCAGCCCAGGACGGCTTTATTTAGCACGTCAATGGTGTAATTTCATTGGTCCATGCAGGCTCGGACTGGGCCCAATTTAGGGGCCTTGCCAATTCAGCTGTGAGGGGGCCCAGCCCTAGGGGGACAATTCGAGAAGCCTCTAGGGGGGTCTGGGGCATGCCCCCACCGGAAAATGTTGAAATCTAGAGTGTGAAATGGCATTTCCTGCGTTTTGGGGGAAGATTTTATAGAATTCCGGAGATTATAAAACATTAAAACGTCATATAAAACACACAATTTACACAAAATACAACAGATTTCAGGACTTTTCAACATTTAGAACAAAACATTTTTAACATTTCAGAACATAAGAAGCTGTTCCATTTCCGAGGACTTTGACGCAAGTTTTCGATACACTGCCTCGTTATCAACAGCCTTCAGTAAATCAACTTCTACAGAACAAATCATTACTGCTTCCAAAGTGTTACTGTTGGTCAGTTGCAAACTATTTTGAGTATTTTCCTTATCACTAATTTCACAAATGCGGAATTAAGTAATTGCTTCAATGCTTCCAATTTGATATTTTATGGGTGTGTCTGGTCAGGGGCCCATTTTGATGTCCCAGAAGGGCCCATGTGCCATGGCACAATGCCACATAGGCCAGTCCGAGCCTGGGTCCATGTACACAAAAGGACCGGAATGTGTTGCTCGTTTGAGCAGGCGTTAGTGGGGGACGAAAATATCGAGGCCCGCAAAGAACGCCTGCGAAGGGCCCAGGAGTATAAAATGACTGCCTGAAACGGTATACATATATGTTAGAGGCCTTATATGACAAAGAATAGATTCACATTTACGGCAAACCTCAAACTGCAGTTCGTAATCAGCAGTTTATAGCCGTTATATATAGAAGTTAGGACAATTGCAATTTGTATGTTAAGATTGAAAGCTGCCGTTTGTGATTTGCCGTATATAAACGGCAATCTTAACTTGCTGGGCTAATATTTTGAACATAGCAAAATGAAAAAGCTGGAACTGACCAGTGCCGGTGAGTTTCGAGGAACGAAATACTGATGTTTCGAGCGGAGCCCTCGGAGATTAATCATGAAAATATTTACAGACGTAACACTCGTGTTTAATACTTGTTTAACTAAAATCAAATCGAAAAATCGGAGAGCAAAGAAAATCTGAACTCAACAGTAGACTACTAGTCCCTTTATAAAGATATGGTTAACAACATTATTTATTAAAAAATAATTAATAATGGCAATTTCGCAAAAAAGATTG
Organism: Paragorgia papillata; assembly: GCA_035771165.1. Taxonomy (NCBI): domain Eukaryota; kingdom Metazoa; phylum Cnidaria; class Anthozoa; order Scleralcyonacea; family Coralliidae; genus Paragorgia; species Paragorgia papillata. The sequence goes on from JAWNZC010000013.1 coordinate 748,787, forward strand.
ATTTTGGTGCCCTTGTTTTTCTCTCAAATAGAAATAGCGGCATTTTGCACATATTATTAACGTCTTAATTATCGATCAAAATTTGCTGAAGCAATATAGTGGCTTGACATGTATGGAGGCTAAGTAATTACTCGGGCTACCGCAGGTAGCCGATCGAGTCTAGCTAGGTTTCGGTCGTGTTTTTGCGGATACTGGTTGTAAACCATACCCGCTATGTCGTGAGCTGAGATGCACTGGGTTGGCGGACGGACGGACGGCCGTGTTTCGTTAATCACGTGATTAAGGATTTGTATATACGAACGCTTGACTTGTTTCGTACCTGATATTCACCTTTGTAGTCTTTATATATTTGCATATTTCCAGTGAATCTCCGACTAATTCCCGCTTCGTCAGTTACGCTCGAGATTCAATCGGAATTGACCGTACCGAAAAAGATGGCGACTTGTACATTTAACCACAATCCTTTGCGTGCAGTAAATATTGTTTCTTGCAGAATTATTGGAAGATTGGTGGGAAAAAAGTTCTTGCTTACTTAATCCATCTTAGCATGATAAACAATGTTTAGTTGTTATTTGAGCTGATTTGAGGTCGCAAAGCATTGTGGTTAAATGTACTGCCGCCATCTTTTTCGGGACCATCAATTCGTTCACATACCAGTGACGACATTGTTGTAGGACAGCGGATATCCGTATTAATTTTAAAAGATGGCGATATGGAGAATGGAGATTCACTGGAAATATGCAAACATATAAAGAATACAAAGGCACAGAATAGATACTTCTGGTTGAGTATCTATTCTGTTATTCTGTGACAAAGGTGAATATCAGGTACGAAACAAATCAAATAGGATTCTGCTGTGTCCCTTGCGAAGGCAAGCCGAATCACGCTTCAATGAATGTGATGTACGCCATGATGAAAGCCACAGTAGCAAGACAAGAGTAATTTAAAGAACTTTTCAACGACGATAAGATTAGATATCTGTTTTAAGGTAAGAAAACCTATACATGAATATAGATTTTAAAGGGCAATAGCACTAAAAATTAAGTTTGTCTAATTTGAAAGAACTCATAAAATTGTAATAGAACATCCTTTACATTTTTCGTATCTCTCTTCGTTTTCAAGATATTTCAATTTGTTTGATATGTAAATGAGATGGTCTCTGACGTCAGGTGTGGGGTAAAATATTTGAAACTGTGCGAAATCATTTGAAACTGTGCACATAAAAACTCCTTGCGACGCTGAACATTTCATGTTAGATATGTAAGTGATTTTGCTCTGTATGAAAATATTTTACCCCACTCCTGACGTCAGAGACCAGCCATTTACATATCAAACTAATTGAAATATCTTGAAAACGCAGAAAGATACGAAAAAGTTGTAAAGGATCTTCTATTACAATTTTATGAGTTCTTTCAAATTAGACAAACTTTTAATGCCAATCCCCTTTAAATATTTACGTTGATGGTCCATTTTCAGTTTCAAAATGGTGGCATTTATAGTACGTTGAACGAAGATTTACCACAGGAAGGTGCCAGCCAGCTATTATTTATTTGCCCTTCTTCATCACAGTTGGATATCAAGTTTAGATTAAGAAATATTAAGAGAGACAACTTATAATTTGGCTCAACTATTAATATTGTGAGTATATACAGTATTTTTAACCATTTCCAAGTATTGATGTAGTTTTTCTTGTTTTTAGGTGTGCGCGTATATAAAGCGCTATGTATTTGCGAGTTCACTCAGTTCTCACTGCAGACCTCACTGCAGACAGAGTCAGTCAATCAACAATCTCATCAGACTCTGAATATATCCGTCAGTGTGTAGTCTGTGTGGATACACGTATCTCAAACCAAAGTCAAATGTTATTTTAATCCAACTCAAAACAAACCTTTTCTGCCCGGTTGTGCTCAAACTGTGCTATATTAAAATGAACAGTAAACAATTGATTAATAACAATTGTAACTTGCTTTCAATAAATCAGTAATGTACAATAGTTTGCAAATAACTTCCAGTGATGAATGAGCAATATTATAATGCTAGAATTTGTTTGACTTGTGACCTCCGAATCCTAGCTTTAAAATGAAAGAATTGTTGAAAAAGCAATTATGGTTGAACTTTGTCAATTTACGGCAGGAATGAGCAATGAAAATGCACTTTAGTTTACCTGGAGACTCTTCAATTCATGCTTTTTCACAACAGTTAAACCTTGAATTACGCTACACTGTAGCCTACACTTTAACAAAATTAATATCAATCTCATTAACTCTTGGTCAGTTGACAGTCTTCGATAACTCAGTAAAACAAAAAACAATAAGAAAACATGTACTTTCCTGACTGTCGAATTTGCTTTTGTTCGGCAGATATTTAATTCATTTTTGTCGCTAAAAATACTGTGGGCAGAAGGTCGGTAATTCTAAAACATACTGGTTTCTTCATTGTCATCTGTAAGAAAGTTTAGACCGAATTTCCTGGTGGGTCACAGAGTTAAAAAACTCAGACGTACATTTGTTGAACAGTGGCTGGTTTTGTTTACATACAAGATCTCAAAACTGAGCATGATGTGTGTCCCTTAAACTGCTTATGAAACGAAAATTAAGTTTGTCTTATTTGAAAGTACTTTTGAAATGACAAAGTAACATCTTTTGCAGTTTTTTGTTTCCTTGCTTTGTTTTTAAGATATCACAGTTTGTTTGATATGTGAAACTAACCAGTGACATCACAACGTGCATAATGACTTACTGGGAAAGGTTATATATCTTTGCTATTATTACATGTAAACGGAATCAGTTGAAAATGTATATTTTTGTTGTTGGAAGGGAAAAACACACACATAATTGCTTCGAAGTGATTCCGTCTGGTAATAGAAAAGATATATAACCTTTCCCGGTAAGTCATTATACACGTTGTGACGTCACTGGTTAGTTTTGCTTATAAAACAAACTGTGATATCTTAAAAACGAAGCAAGGAAACAAAAAACTGCAAAAGATGTTACTTTGTCATTTTAAAAGTACTTTCAAATAAGACAAACTTAATTTTCGTTTCATAAGCACTTTAACTTCAGCCTTGGTAGTTTTAAACAAGCTGCAGTTCTCTTCATCAGATTCCAGTGTTGATTTACATGATTTGTTTCTAAATTCATTCTGAAATTTCAGTCTATCCTTGTATAATACAGTTTCTTGCAGACCTTTCCAAACTCATCTTATACAATCACTATCATATGTTTACTTTATAAGTAAAGTAGTAGTATCTTCAGTACATTAATGTAGTGTGTTTGCAATATACAATTTACATTGTTCAGTCGTCTGGTCCAGCCAAACTGACCAGTATCCGCATGTACGCAATGCGTACCTATTTTGAGGGGGTCGCGAGCATCAGTCTCCCGGCCGCGTGATATTACCCCAAGCGGCTTTGCGAAACTGAGGCACGTGTCTAGAATTGCACGGGGTTGTCTAATGATTGCTTGAATCTATCCACAGTATCTATCGAATCTAGCACTGTAGGTTATTTTGTACTTTTTAACAAATGCTTAATATGTCAAGCTGCATTGCTACGAGTAGCCCTAGTGAACGCCTAAGCAGGTGTCATGTTAATGTAACATTTATAGATGAAAAAATTCGAGTGCCTTATATTATGGCCATTTAAAAGGGAGAAAATAAGTCACGACTTTTTTTTTTTTTTTTTTTTTTAATTTATTAATTCAAAATTTACACGTAGAATAGCTACATGAAAGCTCATTTGGAATGCGTATTACGTATATTGTTTTATAAATATTAAAATATGTGTACAATTCTACTAATTTATAATAATACTATAGTTCAAAGATGTATTACTTTACATAAAAATTAATTCAAGTTAAAAATAGGAATGCATGTATCTTTTAGTTGCTTCAGCCTGGACATAGTGTTGAATTATCAATGGCGTAGGCGATTGGGCTCCTCATAAAACGTCCAGTTTTGATTAGGACGCGTCCTATTTAAGTCGCGAACACACTCGTATATAGGTCCGTCCGTATAAATGGTGAATTTGTCCGTGACCAAAGTAAGTCGCGACTAAAATAAGAACAGAGTTAAGCCGGTTTTCCACCAGGCGACTTTTTTCGCGCGAAGCGACTTTTTCTTTTGTCTCATGAGCTCTGAGCTGGAACTAATCAGAAATCTATTGAATTCGAACAAAAGAAGGTCGCTTCGCGCGAAAAAAATCGTCTAGTGGAAAACCGGCTTTATAGTTTGTTCGCGACTTAAATAGGACGCGGTCTTAATTAAGTCACGACTTATAATTTTCTCCCCTTTAAGGTGGCTCCATACAGTTTCTTGAAAAATGGAAAATACAAGTTTGAGAGTCCAAAACACGTGATTAAACAATTCGGGAAAAGAATTAAACTAAATGTTATGCATAGTTAAACAGTCTGACAATCAAAAACTGTTACCAAATAAATAGCAACAGTTGTTGATATGGCAACAATGACGTTTCAAAGTGGCTGCTGCGAAATTTTTAAAAAATTAACAAACATGATTTTTCCGGAAAAAAGATTATTCGTTCTACAGAATTTTTTTTAAATCGGCCTATTGATTACTCATACTTCAAGAAAAGTTTTAATGAAAAAGAAAATTGGGGGTCACCAAAGTTTTTTTCGAATTAAATTAGTTTGAAGGGTAATTTTGAAACGTCATTGTTGCCATAGCAACAACTGTTGCTATTTATTTCGTAACAGTTTTTGATTGTCAGACTGTTTAACTATGCATAACATTTAGTTTTATTCTTGTATTTTCCATTTTTCAAGAAACTGTGTGGAGCCACCTTAAATAGCCCTATTGTGCTCCGCGAATATATTTAACAAATAGATTCCATTTTGCCGTTGTCTGTTCAGTTATAGATGCACAGATGACGTCACAACGTGGTAAGAACAAAAAAGTGGCCCACGAGACGCAGTCGAGTGGGTCACTGATGTTCTTACCACGTTGTTACGTCCTCTGTGCATCTATAACTGAACAGACAATTGCAACAAAAAATGGAATCTATTTGTTTTATACAATACAAAAATTTAAAAGGTTTTTATCAAAGCTCTTGTCGGATTTCGGGGCATGAAGAAAGAAAAAAGCAAGTCAGCTGACGTGATCTGACGTGTCTTTCCTCTAATAGATCATGGGCAACAACCAATGAAAACACGCATATCAACCACGGTATTGTATAAATATATATATATATATATATAGTTCAATCTACAAACACGGTGTTTCGCTGTACAACAGCTCATCAGTGTAGCTTGGAACAATCTGAATGAATTTCATCAATTACTTATACACATGCGATCGTCGGTGACAACCGCATGTGGGACAGCATCGGTGAAGTACATTCAGATAGCGTGAAGTGCGCATGGGCCCAGAGTGCTCAAACTTCCACAAGGGTAGTGAGCGTTGCATTATCGCTAATAGGAACCAAAGGCAACTTCACAGAGTGCTCAACAACACCGAAGTGAAGGAGCGTACATAGTTCAATCTACAAACACGGTGTTTCGCTGTACAACAGCTCATCAGTGTAGCAGATATATATATATATATATATATATATATTATTTTCCCTCCCTCCGTAAAATCAACACCATGCATAGTTCCCCCAATTAAAATCTACTAACTAGTTCCACCAAGGGGGTTATGAGGTAACCATTCCAAATGTGTTATTTTGCTATTTCACGGTGAAAAACACCACCCTCAATAAGTAAGGTCGCTTACTGACTTACTTACGAGTGCAATCAAGCATTTTATTCATTCATACAGGCATACAGGATTCAGTATTCATTCATACAGGCATAGTCTCGTGAGCTAGCCTGTATGTTAGTAGTGGGATGGCTAGTTTTCTTTTAACCCCTTGGCTACCAGGGGTCTTCCCTTGACGAGTAAAATCGTCTGTCGTTAGCCAGAGTAAAATACTAAAGCTGCGTCTGCATGCGTGCTTACGAGTCAAAGGGTTAAACATCTCTAATAACCAGCTGGCGGCGGTATATACGCAGTCTCCGAGTGCCCTCTTGTTCGTCGTGCTTTTGGTGGCCACTTCAAGAACGTCAAACGGCCCTTGAACTGTTCACATGATAATCTTAATAGTGTTCGTTTACTAAATGTGGTCTTGTTTTGGTGGCGTTACATATATAAGGCTATTTTAACAGCAGTAAACAAACAGTTATAGATGAAAAATATATATACGAGTTTTTGCAAGGGACTTACATGATACAGTATTCAAGTACTTTTGCGTCGAGTGTGAAAATGGCTTTCCTTATTCTGTTCATTCTACTTCTCCAAGCAATTTCTGGCCTGGCAGCTTCAGTAGGTTGCTTTTTACTTTGTAGTTCAGTTTTTTAATCCATCTTTTTATCTTACAAATTACTTTTTATTGTGTTCTTTTTTAGCCAGCGAAAGATTCTTGCCATGACTTGATGTCGAAGCCAAACGGTGAGTTTTTGTCGTTGAATGCCTAACATCTGTTTTATTGTTGATGTCATATGAAATAGGTTATATACTGAAGACTACAGCGACATTTTAGAATAGAACGATATGGTTAAAGCGCGATTAAGTTGAATGAAGAATTTTTAGTTGTTATTATTTTATCGTATACTGACAAAACAATACTTTATTAAATACTATATCTGTCTAAGTCTTTGGGTTCGAGTCTCGGCGTCTAGAAATCATGCAGTGGCTTTCTGGGGCTTAAGCAAATGCAACACCCGTTCTACATACAACGTTATTCAGATCGTTTCACGTTAACTCGTGAAACGGCGAAACCTGTTAGTTCAGTTTGACTTCAAACTATATGCGACAAAATCCTTTTAGAACTTTAAAGCTTTTGGATGTCGAAAAACATACTTTGAGCATTCAATACTATACGTAAATGGATTCGTGGTTTCTGCCAGATACGGCGGCTTATACAGCAAAAATCTGAAAAAAACTATGCTGCTCTCAGTTATATTATAGCTCGACGACGCGGCTTTAGAAACGTTAAAAAGCAATGCATTTAAAAGAAGACACGGTATATTAACTGCCGTATTTCATGTTTAAGCCTGTGTAATGACTTTCAAGACGCTCCAGTTCTTGCTAAAACAGGTGTAGTGTCTGAGCTAAAGTCAACGTTAATAAGAAACATCTCTCACTTCTCTGCGTGTTCGCGTCGTCTTTGAAGACGTGAAAATGCTGAGAGTGGCGTTGTTTACAGAACGAGGACCGTATTGATATATACTCTTGGGATTACAAATTATTCATTCACTTTCTTTTCATTAAGAATTATTTTGTTTTTAGCTTCCCGCGTCGTGGATCTTAAAGTCCCTACATATCGCTGATCGCGACCATGCGGCTGATCGCGGCATTGTTTTAGTGGTCCGCTGGGATGACAATATACTGATCGCCAATATCGCTGAGATTGCAAAATGATTAGATAGAACATTTTCTATCTCGGCGATCGTTGCGTCTGTGGTTTCCATATGATCACTACGATCGCCGCGAGTTCATTCTTGAGTTTAGCATTAACAATATATTGTTCATGTTGGTTTGGACATACTACTCTCAGTTATACTGAAGAAGCAATACATTAGAAGTAAAGAGTTTAGTTTTATATGGCGTCCAGAGTTTGAATGACAGTTATTGTTCATGTTGGTTTGGACATACTACTCTCAGTTATACTGGAGAAGCAATACATTAGAAGTAAAGAGTTTAGTTATATATGACGTCTAGAGTTTGAATGACAGTTATTGTTCATGTTGGTTTGGACATACTACTCTCAGTTTGAATTACAACTGTATATTTTGTGTCGGTTTTTATGAATAGCACATCAGTTTAATAAGCTAAAGAAGAAATAGTTTAAAAGCATTCATTGCTAATTTCTTTTTCAGTAGATTTTATATGACACAAACACATTCAAAGATCAGTTTAGAATTTATTCAAACAAGAAACTAGATATATAATGCAGATGTGATCAATTCTTCTTGACTGTGCATGAGATTCGAACCCGCGACCTTATGTTAATTACTTTAATCTGACGCTCAAAATATTAATAATACAAGACCCCTGCTCAGCTGTTTACTCGGGCTGCTGATCTGTGTATAAACCTGACGCGGCGAACGTAAAAATGACAAGCTGCAATATATTAAAATGTAAACACATTTGTCGCACACAAAAGTCTAAAGAATGCGTAATATAGCAAAACGAAAACACAATTCTCAATACAATAAATAATAACTGAGTTTCAAAAACAGATATTAAATAAAATGACCGGACACACAAGGTGACCAGTGAGGTATAGACGCTGCCCATCTTGTATTCCTGTGTTTATTTGTGTTCGTAAATATTCTCTGTGTTTGGCTTATCTTGAAGTTTGTTTCCAGTAGCCGTTGCGGGTTTACATGCACCATCTGTGGGTTAATCGAAAGTGCGCTTTACGAAAATTTAATATTCTTACAAGTTCCTCATGCACATCTCTTCGTCACAACCATGCTTTACCGATTATCATCAATACAATACAATACAATACAATACAATACAATACAATACAATACAATACAATACAATACAATACAATACAATACAATACAATACAATACAATACAATATATATATATATATATATATATATATGACATTTTAAATTATATATATATATATGACATTTTAAATTATATATATATATATATATATATATATATGTATATATATATATATATATATATATATATATGACATTTTAAATTATTAGATATAACATTATAAAATTAAGCCATTAGTAAGTCACGCAAATCTTTGTGGATAATTTTTGACGGAAAGTGCGGTTTTCTGGAGGTAAGGGCCCCCATAAAAAGCTGGAGAAGCGAAAGTCAGAGTGAGAGTAAGGGCCCTCACTGTTATGGACCTTGCTCTCATGTCCCAGCCGGGCTTCCCCGTGGTGAAGTTACCGAGAGAAGCGAAGATCAGGGTGAAGGTAAGGGCCCTCACCGTTATGGACCTTGCTCTCTGTCGACGGTGTGTGCTTCACCGTGGGCGAAGTGTGGCCGAGGGGACACCACTTTCAATTCCGCCCCGATTTCTTTATTAGTAGCTAGAATTTAAAAAAAATATATATATACAATTTTGGGTTTGTTCTTTACCTCGCTTTTCGTATTACACAAAAACTAAATGATATACTAGTACACGTGGTCGAACTCACGCCCCGATGAAACGACGTTTGGAGATTGAAGGCGATTTCGAAACGAGTTACGAAACATCATATACAAATACTGTCAACTAATGTCTCAGTGTCACCGATTCAGAATCGAAGTGACCGGCTGCAAAGTACAACGAACGTTCATGAACACGAAATGGACAACTCGCTTATTACAAACTTAGCTGTAAATGCGCTTTCTCGTTAAACCGAGCAGAATTAGCTCTGTAAACAGATGAACGGCTCCCGTGAAGCGTTTGATTCAGTGTTGATTCAGTGTTTCTTTCTAGTTCAGTTCAGACTCCGCGAGAGTATCGTATTACATATTGCGCAATAATTGCACATTCGTGACACCCCAAAAAATAATAAAAATAAAAAGGAAGAAATAGAAACCGGCCTGCCACAGTAGCCTGAGTAATAAAAAGCGCCATGTAGCTCAGTTTTGGTAGGATGTCGGACTAGTAAACCAGTCACGGCCAATTAGGCCCAAGTACAATTTTTCTCTACTTATATTCCACCCGAGTACACAGTCACACTTTTATTTAACATTAAAATAATCATGAAATAGATGACGTATAAGTATTTTAAGGTTGGTGATGAACTTTCATCTAACATTTAATTCATTCTCTAATATGCCATAGCCGCCCGTGAGCCTGTTGTGGTGAACCTCAACCAAACCTTAACCCTGAACAGTAGTGACGGCATCAGGAAGCTCTGTACCAATGGAAGCAATTGTACTTCGGTAAAGATTGGGATTGTTAAAACTAAAGAAGCACAGCCAACACAGTTCACGTTTCTCTACAATGTAGAGATATATGGGACACTTGAGCTGGTTGGAAAACGAGGTGTTTCCGTCGAGAGTTGTTTTGGTAATATCATTATCAATTCAACACAAGATACAAAGGTTTACTGCACTAGAAAAGATAACTCGAGAAAATCTTGCCGAGGAACAAAGAACTGCACAGGCTGTGTTAACTGTAAGTTTTGAGAAGTTGCATTTAGGCTTGCAAAAAATTAAATTTCGATAATTTATCTACTTGTTTAGTTAGACAGGCAGGTCTTGCAGAGAATATTTCCGAAACAAGTTACCGAAACACGGTTTCAGAAACAAAAGTTTCCAGTGTATGTTGAAAAGTTTCCGAAACATTGTTTCAGAAACAAAGTTTCCCTGATTAGAGCACTGTTCTATTTTTGGAAACAAGTTTTGGAAACTTTTTCGAAAATGTGTTTAGGAAACTTGTTTCGGAAACTTGTTTCGGAAACTTGTTTCGGAAACTTGTTTCGGAAACTTGTTTCAGTGTATGCCGACCTAATTTACCTGTTTCACAAACCTGAATATCTCGAAAAAGAGACAATATATTGAAAAACTGAAAACGCCCGTATTCATCATTTGGAAATTATATTTTACTGAAATCAAAATTAGACACACGATTTTCTCGTCATAGTGCCACTTTAACGTTTCAACGTACAGGTCTCCGCTGGCCACATAAACAGCTCTCGCGGGCCTCAGGTTGCGCATCCCAAAGCTGCCTCATGACGTCATTTACTCACACAGGCTAAAACTAAGATTTACAAAATGAGTAATATATCTGAAACTAATTAAGAGGTAGAAATAATTCAAACTTTGCACAACAATAGTTATGGGGAAAGACACTCCAACGTTCACATTATGTTGTTTCCATGGATACCGTTTGCAAACAGGCGCCTTCCATTTGTAAAACAAAAATGTTTATTTTTTCTCCATAAAACAACTTTTACTGCAATACATTGATATGAATATTTGTAGACACACAGATATTGTATTTCGAATGTTTCAATCATCATATTCTTTTGAAAAGAAACATACAATTAATATTTTAATTTTTTAGTAAAATGGCTCGTGTTTCTAAACAGTTTCCGTTAGCAACAACATGATGTGCACAGTATGTGCATACTTGTTTGAATGCAAAGTTTGAATTATTTCTCCCTGCTATTTGCATAGATATTAGTCATTTTGTTTAAAGTGTTTATGAAACGAAAATTAAGTTTGTCTTATTTGAAAGTACTTTTGAAATGACAAAGTAACATCTTTTGCTGTTTTTCGTTTCCTTGCTCCGTTTATGAGATATTTCAGTTTGTTTTATATGTGAAACTAACCAGTGACATCACAACGTGCATAATGACTTACTGGGAAAGGTTATATATGTTTGCTATTACTAAACGGAATCAGTTGAAAATGTATATTTCTGTTGTTGTAAGGGAAAAAACGCACACATAATTGCTTTGAAGTGATTCCGTTTGATAACAGAAAAGATATATAACCTTTCCCAGTAAGTCATTATGCACCTTGTGATGTCACTGGTTAGTTTCACATATAAAACAAACTGAAATATCTCATAAACGAAGCAAGGAAACGAAAAACAGCAAAAGATGTTACTTTGTCATTTCAAAAGTACTTTCAAATAAGACAAACTTAATTTTCGTTTCATAAACACTTTAATCTCATTTTGCCTGTGTGAGAAAATGACGTCACAAGGCACCTAATTTACATGTGGAGAGACAATATATTGAGAAACTGAGAACGCCGGTATTCATCATTTGGAAATTATATTTTACTGAAATCAAAATTAGACTCACGATTTTCTCGTCATAGTGCCACTTTAATAATAAAAGTCATAATTATGAAATGTTTAATGGTTTGGCGTGGTCCATCGAGTTATGGATGCACGCGGGAAATTCGGAGACCGCGAAGAAAGAGTAAGATTCCCAAGTGCATCCATAACTCAATGGAGCACGCCAAACCATGAAACATTTCTTTTATAACAGAGAATCAGACACAAAACAACGGAAAACAATATTTATTTCGCTGATTAAAAATGAGTTTCTCATTACGTTTGAAATTACCGTGCGTTCCATCGAGTTATGGAGCACGCACGGTAGCCAATCAGAAACGCCGTTATATTACATCTATGTTATAACAGTAATTTTCTCACAAGTTGGCACCGTAATTAGTTTAATCACTCTAATCAGTTAAAACGTTGAATTCAGCCGGTAAAAATGTCAAGAGCTTGCATGTGTGCTTTTATAGCAATATCGTATTTACAGTACTTTATCAAAGCGTTAGTTTATGTAGCTTCAAGTTTAATAGTATTAATTTTTAATATCAACAGCTAAGCTTTGGACATGGGAACCATCTTCTCATCGTTAACGACATAAACATTTACATTTATTGCATGGCTTTAGTTTTCAACTTTTGAAGATACAAAACGTATCCACTACTTTATACTCTTAGACAAGGCTTAAATTCCGACAACACTCAGTCACTACACTACACTGCACTGCACTGCACTGCATTGCACTGCACTGCACTGCACTGCATTGCACTGCACTGCACTGCACTGCACTGCACTCCACTGCACTGCACTCCACTGCACTGCACTCCACTCCACTCCACTCCACTCCACTCCACTCCACTCCACTCCACTCCACTCCACTCCACTGCACTCCACTCCACTGCACACTGCACTACAGTAGAAGCTATTTAGGTTATATAGGGGGAGAAGTGCATGGCAATTTGCCAACTATCTTACACGGCTATTTCAATATTTTTTCGCTCTTCAAAATTTTAAAATAAAAGCAAGAAAAAATTCCGCGGTTTATATTTTTCAACTTATTTTTGAAGGCCAAGGAAGAGGAGGAGGAGGAGGAGGAGGAGGAGGAGAATTAGTTGGCTCTGTTTGTAATGTTATTCCCTCCGAATGTCGTCCAGTTAATGCTCATAACAACCCTAATGATACTTCAATTCTTTTGGGAGGTAATCCAGGTAAGAACCTAAGCTAGCCTATTTAGGGTGGCTCCCTACTGTTTCTTCAAAAGTAGAAAAGATGCAGTTTCAACTTCAGAAAGTGCTCATGAATATTTTGGAAAAGAGTGAAACTGACGTTATGCAAACAAATAAAGTGTTTCAGCCGTTACTGTGACAACAATGACGTTTCAAAATGGCCGTAAATTTACATTTAATCCACTTCATTTCAAAAACGAGTTCGGTGTCCCCCAATTTTTTTTGCATTAAAACATTTCTTTAAGTTTAAGTAATCAATAGTAAGATTTAAAAAAGAATCTGTAGATCCAATTTTTTTGAAAAACAGAAAACCATAATTTTTCTTCGGTAAAAAAATTGGATCCACAGATATTTTTTTAAAAATCTTACTATTGATTGCGTAAACTTAAAGAAATGTTTTAATGCAAAAAAAATTGGCGGTCACCGAACTTGTTTTTGAAATAAATTGGTTTAAATATAAATTTACGGCCATTTTGAAACGACAATGTTGTCATAGCAACGGCTGAAACATTTCATTTGTTAACTGTGTTTGACACCTTGAACGTTATTCTATGCATAACATCAGTTTCATTATTTTCCAAAATATTCATGAGCTGACTTTCTGAAGTTGAAACTGGCATCTTTTCCACTTTTGAAGAAACAGTACGGATCACCTTAAAATCTTTATGTTTAAAAGAAGAACATTTTTTATGAATAGTAAACAATTTTTGTGGGTAACCAGGTGAAGGACAAGACATGGTGTATAGTGCTGCTCTGGTTCAAAGTAAAAACGAACTAGAAATACATGAACGCAACAACCCCTCGCCCGCTTTTACATGCGTTTACGTATTCCCTCCCACCCCGATTAAAATAAGCAATACCTCACCTGTTTTTGTATACAAGTATAAACCCCCGCCCCTCCTTTACATCCTGTTTTATACACGTAGTTTTTCTATTATTGACAAATTTCCAAAGCAATGTTTTATTCCAAAATATATAGTAGTGGTTGAGTAAAAACTTGTGCGCCACGTCCTAATAGCGCCAGAAACTGATAGCAAAAACAAACAATAATTACAGAGGCTTATATAAACTTAAGGTGACTAACTCTTTTAATTCCAATGTATAAACCTTAAAATAACCTATCAGAATAGAAAAAAATGTAGTTAACAGCCTGAAAACTATAAGTATGAGAGAGAAAAAACAAACCAGGGAAGAATTATAATGCAAAGTTTCACTCGAACATTTGGAAAAAACACCTGGAAAAAAGTGTAAATATTTGACAAGATTTTTGCTATTTTAACTGAGTTACTGAAAAGGTTTGGGATATATACCGACTCTAATCAGCTAAACAAAACTGGTAACTTAAATACGAATCTCTTACCGTTTTTTACTTGTCTTTTTACGTACGGCGTTTGGTTTCTCTTGGTTTTCTAGTTCGGTTCTTGACAAAAAAACAATCAGTTCTTTTCACAATGTAAAAAGCTGGGTTTTTTAATGTTCTTTTTAATTCATTGTTCTCTCTCGAGTTAAGTAAGATATATTAGTGCATAAGTCTTTTAAACAGACACATGAAGAAACATCTTTTTGGTTTTTTTCAGTCACGACTATTTTCGGTCTTTATCGCAATTTGTTTTGCTTTTTCAATGGTTTCTAGTCCCCGATCCCTTGCGTAATCTCGACATGCGTGGAGTCCACTTTACACGCGTGTTAAAATCACTGACCAGATCAGATATATATATATATATATAATGGAAACAATATAGTTCTTGACAAAAGAGATTTGAACTAATATATTCTTGACAAAAAGACTTGAGAAAGCAGTTGGGATAGTCATACGTACATTCCTTTCAAAAGAACAGAAACAAATCAACGTTTACGTAAAGTCTTGACTAGAAGCAAAACCGTCAAACCGAAACTCGAAAGAAGGAAAAAGAAATAGTCAAAATAAGAACACCAACGAAGTTGAAGGCCGAAAAGTTTAAGCTTATACGGTAAAAATATAGAGCAGCCGCTCTCAGTAATCACGAACATTTAGTAGCAAAACTGTTCGAGTTTCCTTGTTTACATGCATCCTATCACTGTTAATTTTATTTTCTATTTTGTGTGTCCTTGAAGTATTTTAAACGTATCATATCCATTGCATGTTTTTTCTTGACAATGCCCGTTGTATTTTTTACCTGTGGCTGCCGTCTTATCATCTTTTAGATAGTTTTCTTATTGTAAAACTACTTGTGACTAGCGTAGTTTGTTTATAATTTGGCATAAAAAAATGAAAAAGAAATGCTGTTATGAAAACATTTTCAGCAATTCTGATTTCGAAATGAAAAATTGTTTTTAGTTTAAATAAATTTAAAATGCCATCATAAATGAATATATAGCCGTGGCAGGCAGTTGTTTGAGTAGTTTTCAAAATGCAAATATTTTAGATACCTAGCAATGTTCTTTGTAAACATGGGAAGAAGGAACTGTAAAATATAACCCTAATATTTTATGACGCCTGCTTCAGTAGCCTGGTGGTAACATCGTCGGTTGGCACGCAAGCAAGATCGAGTTCAAACCTGGGATGCGACGTACAATCGCAGAATTTCCTTCCCACTCGCGTGTAATTTCGCGTGTAAGTGGACTCCACGCGTGTCGAGATTAGCACCCTCCCCGGGCTCCGGGCCCTCGGCCCTCCGCCCGGGCTTGGGCATCAAGCTCAATGTTGATATCTCCCCGAGATTAAATAGGTCTAAATATGAAAATATTGGGTCACCACTTAGGTGAGTGTTCAAGTCAAATCTCCCATGTTGTTTCTCCTTGTTGTGTTTACACGAAGAAGATTGAAAGTTTTCGATCTGATTGAAACGAATGGCTAAAGTTAATCCACGCAGTGGAGTGGATTGACTTGAGATTCAAGCAAGGATCGACTTGAATGTCTCTAATCTGATTCATGTAAACACGGTTTGATTTGAAAATGACTTGATACGCATGAGTGAAGTTGGTGCGTGTCGTGCTAATAAATGGCAGACATTGAGGAAGCACAGAAAATAGTGTTCCAAAATCGAAAAACAATGTTCCAAGCAGATCGGATTCTCCATGCAAACATGTGCCCGGATTGACGTCATTCGCGTTTTTCGATCCGATTGGACTGTCAATCGCTTCATGTAAACAGGGCCTAAGTCGCGAACAGCTCGTATAAACGTCGATTCTGGAATAAGCCCCGGGCTTATTTTGGACTACATGACCGTTTATACGAGCTGTTCGCGACTTATTTAAGCCACGACCTATTTTGCCCCTTATAAAAAGGCCCTAATATGACTGAACTACATTTTTACTTTGTGGACACTTTTTTATTTTGGATTTTGTGTTCCTGGGGTGACTTCAATTTTATCTCCCAGGGTCACCAGGGCTTGCACGTTAGCTGAAAATCTCGAAGCAGGCGAGACTTCGGCTTCTTGATATAAAATCAGCATGTCATTGCTATGATGTATTTGTCTTGGATAATTATTTTATATAATATTTAGTAAATACAGGTCTTGATAGTCAAGTGTCTTCAACATCCAATAGCTTTATTCAAATTGTTCAATCTGTACTTGAAAAGATATTTCCCTCTTTAAGGATGTAAAAGCCAAAAAGCCAAAAGAGCTGGAGGAGGTGCTATTGAACTAAAAGCTTTGAGCGGTAAAATATTAATAGGTAGGGAATGAATATGATTCTAATAACGTTGTTGATGATGATGATTGTGATGATAATGAGATGATGATGAACGTGAAGATAATGACGATGATGATGAACATGAAAATAATGATGATGATGATGAACGTGAAGATAATGATGATGCTGATGAGGTCGTCGTTGTTGTTGTTGTTGTTGTTGTTGTTGTTGTTGTTGTTGTTGTTGTTGTTGTTGTTGTTGTTGTTGTTGTTGTTGTTGTTGTTGTTGTTGTTGTTGTTGACGATAACGATGACGATGTTGATGATGGCAATGATGACATTATTAATCTATTCTACCACATTATAAAACAACTTCTTTTTTAGCCAGCGTCATAGATGTAAGCGGCCAGTCTTACAGCCATGTTGGTGGTAATGATGATGATAGTGGTGGTGGTGGTGGTACCATTCGCTTGTCAGCAAATGAGGTTTGTGTTGTTTAATTAATTCTAAATCATTACTGTATGGAGTACGTCAAATATAACACAATCAAGAAATTATTCCGTGAAAATAGCGAAATGATTTAACATTTTCGGATCTCATTAATTATCAGTATGTTTACTCCCCGAGCATTTGATTGGCTACTTTTAATCTACGTCCCTCTTCTGGCATACAAACCCTGTTTTTATTTCATTACATTTTACTCTGATGAAGGGCTTCGCTCGAAACGTCATTATTTCGTTCCAATAATCTCAGCAGTTCACCACTTTTTCACTTTATTATAATTAACACCTTTCATTAGGTAAAGGTCAGCGGCAATGGAAAGTTAATTGCTGATGGTGGCTCTGGATGTCCTTATGATGCTGATGGTGGTGGTGGTGGTGGTGGTGGTGGTGGTGGTGGTGGTGGTATAATTCACATCATAGCTACCACTTTTTTGCATCTCGACATCAATGTTACATCTGTGAGGAATGGTACCGGTCATTGCCCAGGCAGTACTGGATTTATCCTGATAAGAAAGATAGCCGGTAAGACATGTTTTTAGACATTAGAAAATAAATAGAAAATGATTTAATGAAACTATATTTGAATTTTAGTTCATCTTGAAAAATCGTCTGTGCATCGTTCTGTGTTGTTAGAGTACAAATGAGTCGACAACATCTCAGTTTTCACCCTACCTATCCTCTCTTATCCTATCTTATCTTATCTTATCATTTCCTATTCTATCCTATCCTATCCTATCTTATCCTATCCTATCTTATCCTATCCTATCTTATCCTATCCTATCTTATTCTATCCTATCCTATCCTATCCAACCTATCTTATCCTATCCTATCTTATCCTATCCTATTTTATCCTTTCCTATCTTATTCTTTCCTATCCTATCCTTCCTTATCCTTTCTTATCCTTTCCTATCTTATCCTATCCTATCATCTCTTATCTTATCCTATCCTAACTTATCTTTGCTATCCTATTCTTTCCTCTCCTTTCCTCTCCTACCCTATCCTTTCCTATCCTATCCTATCCTTTCCTATCCTATCCTATCCTATCCTATCCTATCCTATCCTATCCTACCTTAGTCTACCTTATTTTATCTTATATGTTGCTTGAAGCTTTACATGGCGATATATCTTATGTAAAATGTTTGTAGGTTTACTCTGTTGTTTACAGGAATAGACCACTTTCATAATGGCCGCCGCTTTAAATATTCTTTTATGTGCATCTAAATTAGCCTTTCTAGCCTCGTTAAGGAGCAAAGATTCTTTTGAATTGCAGACACGCAAACGAGGCCAGAAAGGCTTATTGAGATGCACACAAAATATATTTAAATTGGTCGTCATTATGAAAGAGGTCTCTATGACCATCTACACGACACTTGGTCGACGCTTTTTTATTCTCCATAGTCAAACCTTTAATTAGAACTTATAACTATCTAATCGCTGATTAAATGCAATTTAGTTTATTTTTTGAACAAGACGCGTGTGCACGCTGGATGGGGCATTGCAAGACGACCATAGAATAAAGAACAACCAGAAGTCTGACTCGCATGAAAACTTGTCCCTTTTTTCTCAATGAGCATTACGCATAGAAATAATATACCTAGAATGCGGGCTCCTATCTCCTGTCAGTCAAAAAATTGTCGCCACAAAATGGTGGATTTATAAGGGCAAAAGGAACTCGCCCTAGGAGTTTTTAACAGTTTTTTACACGGCCGCGGTTGATAACCGGTGTGGAGTGGACGATGGATGTATTTCAGCACTGAATTTCTTTGTTTTTTACGCCGGGAAATTTACTGGATTAGTGAATTTAAAGATAAAGGCATGTGAAGTGCAATATCCTTCGCCAAAACATTTCGAACATCAAACTCTGGATGTAGAAATGGCGACGATAGCAGCCTTTTAATACGAATGTCGAATGGTTTCAGTGTTTTTACTGTTTTACATTATATATATTTTAATGATTCCCACTTGCCAATCTGTATGTGATTTATACTGAATGTGGAGGATTAATCCAGGAGACAGTATAAAGTGTTTTGTTCTTTTTTATCCAATCTAATAGGGATTCTAGCTTGTGATTTTTGAAATATAAAATGTTTATGCACCTGTCATACTTTTTATACATCAGTCTTTTCGACATCTATTTATATTGACATCTTAAATCCGTGTTTTTCTTAAGATTTTCTCTTAGTTTCCATTACGTATTTGATTATTTTCTTTTGTTTTAAACGGGCTTCCTTTGATGCAGACAATTTATGAGTTTCAAGTTTAGCATGAGCCTATCTTTTTGTTGCTTTTTGTAATTGTGGTGAATTGATCGAAATATAATTTTGAACTTATAGTTTTAGTACATTTAATAAAGCAAGTGTCTTGCAAATTGTTTTATTTTATGCTAATGTGTATGTGGCTGATTTGTTGTCATGCATGTATCCAATTTATCCCTGAAACGTCCTCCAATTCTTTATTTTGAGAGGCGATCATTGTTATATATATATCCCACCCGTTGCAAAATTCAAAATGGCGGATCTATAAGGGCAAAATAAATTTAATTTGGACACCTGTCACGTGACAGAGCACGCATTCTAGGTCTATTATTTCTATGGCATTACGCCATCGTGGTAAGTTCCACCGGCACTTTTGAAGGTCAAATTTCCCGGTGGAACTTACCAGGGTGGCGTAAAATGACGAGTGATGGCGACACAATGACGACGATTGAGATGCCTGGAGGGCAAAAAGTGCCGGTGAAACTTACCAGGATGGCGCAGAATGGCGACGTTTGACGTGCGCGAGGCAACATGCGAGGACACGTACATCAAAGGTACCGACACAGAGTTGCACTTCTGATTGTTCTTTATTCTGTGATCAAAGGTACCGACACAGAGTTGGACTTCTGATTGTTCTTTATTCTGGGATCAAAGGTATATACCGACACAGAGTTGGACTGCTGGTTGTTCTTTATTCTGTGATTATTATCTCTGTAGACGGCCCACGTACACTTGCCGAAAGCTCAGAATCAAAAATTTCAAAACAACATTGTGTAAATCTACCTTACCTCCTCTTCCCTCCCTTTCCGACCCCTCTCTGAAAACAAATTTGTGCGAAGTTAAATTTCTTGCTTTAATCAGAGACAATCCAGAAGACAATCTGTCTTCTGGATTGTCTATGCTTTAAAATATGGCACAGTATTCTTGAAGCAGTCAACGATAGTGAATTTGTAAGCCGTTAATGTATTATCTTTTTTGTGAGATGTTTTAACGTTAGATTTAACAACTATTGTTTCTCGTTGACAAATGTAGCTAATCAAGTTGATCAGACCAGATCTTACACAAAGTACCCCACAGAAGAACTGCACTGGTCAGGTAATGTAAAAAGAAACAAACTGCTAACTTTTTAAAGATACCAAACCTCTTCCTGAATATCTAATTATCTAACTGTCTGTCTGACTGTCTGTCTGTCTGTCTGTCTGTCTGTCTGTCTGTTTGTTTGTTTGTTTGTTTGTCTGTCTGTCTGTCTGTCTGTCTCTCTGTCTGACTATTTGTCTATCTGTCTATTAGTCTGTCGGTCCGTCCGTCTCTCCACTTGCCTGACCGACTTTCTGTCTGTGCTTGTTTATTTGTCTTGATCGGTGTCTTAGTACTAACGTTATTGCATGTTATTCCAGTTTTTGATTTATTAAACATGAACACAACGGGACCAAGTTCGACCAGTAATGACAACAGTCAGGTACATTGTCCTTTTAAATGAATAAATAAGAATCTGTGTGCTTATGAGCGATCCTATGTCCGTATAATATCTACTGTAAATGAATCAACAGCAATCACATTAACCTATCTCTTTAACTCTTTCACTCCCAAATACGGAATTTACTTACTTTATTATTTCACTCTGTCTAACGCCAGACGATTTTACTCGTCAATGAGAGAGCTCCCGGAAAGTTGGTAGTGAAAGGGTTAAGCAGTTCCGTCACGTCGTATTCAACCACCCTTGTGCCTTCTCGGCTATCACTTTGCGGTTTCCTTGCAACACCTTGGCACTAGAATGGGACAAAGAATGCAGGACTCTAGGAACACGATTAGGGTGTAGAGAGATACGTTGTCTGATAATGTTAAGCCCAGTTCCCACTTATTATAGATATTATGTGGTTGCTATTTTTATTGTATATAAATGTGTTTTAGTCTCCCAAGGATGTAAACAAGGCAGTAAAGCTCCTTCAAAATTTTACCAAACTGCTGAACAACACTGAATCGTATAATAAGATGCCAGAATATTGCTATGTGAGTATATAAACGAAAACCTCAAATTTTGCTTTGTAGCAATAAGTGAAGTGAAGTGAAGCGAAAGGAAGTGAAGTGAGGTTGAGTGAAGAAAAGTGAAGGGAAGGAAATGGAGGGAAGTGAAGTGCGGTGAAGTGAAATGAAGTGAATAAAGTGAACTGAAGTTGAAGTGAAGTGAAATGAAATATGAAGTGAAGTGAAGTGTAGTGAAATGAAGTAAAGTGAAGTGAAGTGAAGTGAAGTGAAGTGAAGTGAAGTGAAGTGAAGTGAAGTGAAATGAAATGGAATGAAGTGAAGTGAAGTGAAGTGAAATGGAATGAAGTGAAGTGAAGTGAAGTGAAGTGAAATGAAATGAAGAGAAATGAAGTGAAGTGAAGTGAAGTGAAATGAAGTGAAGTGAAATGATGTGAAGTGATGTGTAGCCTGAGAAAACAGCCGCCTCTTCTCGCTCGCCCCATCGCGGAAGAGACGTCTGAGCAACGAGCCAAGAAATTCCATACTGATGACGTAAATCTACCGAGATTCCGCTGATTGGTTACTTTGTAATCATACGATAATTCAAAACTCTGCTCGACCAAGATCAACTCCAACGTTATCCCTGTTTGAAAAAAACAAAACAAAGTTAAAGCTTAATTTTTGCCAACAAAGAAAGATAGATAGTTAGTTTTTCTAACTAGCAAGTTTGAGTGCAATAAACAGCAACATTTTCTGGTAATAATTCCATGTCCTACATAACCCAGGAAAGCCTTACCCCAACACACACCCTAACCTAAGGCCAAAAATTCGTGTAAATAGGACATGGATTTATAACCCATTTTCTTATCGAAATTGAACGTCGAGCGCCACTTCCTGTCGAGACTTCAAACTATGGTAACGTAGCAACGAAGGTTTCAAATTTCATTCAACAGTTTGAAGTCTCACAGGAAGTGGCGCTCGATGTCTGGCAAAATCGTTCAATTTCGATAGGAAAATGTTGCTGTTTATTACAACTCAAACTCGCTTTAGAAAAACTAACTATCTATCTATCTTTCTTTGTTGGCAAAAACTAAGCTTTAACTTTGTTATTTCAGACAGGGATAATGTTGCAGTTGATCTTGGTCGAGCCGAGTTTTGAATTAATTATCGTATGATTACAACGTAACCAATCAGCGCTACTACCCGAATCTCGGTAGACTTACGTCATCAGTATGGAATTTCTTGGCTCGTTGCTCAGACGTCTCTTTCGCGAGGGAGCGAGCGAAGAAGAGGCCGTTGTTTTCTCAGGCTAAATGATGTGAAGTGAAGTGAAGTGAAATGAAGTGAACTGAAGTGAAATGAAGTCAACTAAAGTGAAATGAAGTGAACTGAGTTGAAATGAATTGAACTGAAATGAAATGAACTGAAATGAAGTAAAGTGACGTGAAGTGAAATTAAGTAAAGTGAAGTAATATGAAGTGAAATGAAGTAGAGTGAAGTGAATGGAAGCAAATGGAAGTAAAGAGAAAGAAATGAGGGAAGTGGCTCGTTGCTCAGACGTCTCTTTCGCGAGTGAAGTGTGAAATGAAGTGAAGTGAAGTGAAGTGAATTGAATTGAATTGAAGTGAAGTGAAGTGAAGTGAAGTGAAGTGAAGTGAAGTGAAGTGAAGTGAAGTGAAGTGAAGGTTGAACGACCTTCCTATAGTTTTAATTCTCAACAACATTGTTTTGTAGCGAATCTTTGGTGGTGGAGCAAGAATCGTGAATAAGATCTTGAAAAATAATAATGCTTTCCGAGTATGTTCTAATGGATTTCCAACATTTGCCTCTTATTAGAAAATGTCACATGGAAAAGCTGAGTCAAAACACAGATGTTTCATTTACAAATTGGCATTCAAAAAATTTAAAGTGCCTATGAAACGAAAATTAAGTTTGTCTTATTTGAACGAACACTTAAGATTAATGGTAGAGTAACATATTTTGCAGTTTTTCGTTTCCTTGCTTCGTTCTTGAGATATTTTAGTTTGTTTGATATGCAAATCAAACATTTTGACGTCACCCGTGCATAATGATTTATCGAAAAATTTATACATCTTTGTTATTATCAAATATGTTAAATAATCACTTGAAGATCTACAAGTTTAGTGTTGTGGGCTTAACACTTCTACATGCCTCATTCAAATTAATTTGGTTTGATAATAGAAAATTCTTCTATACCACAAATGCATATTTATAACGTCAAAATGTTTAATTTGCATATCAAACAAACTAAAATATTTCAAGAACAAAGCAAGGAAACAAAAAACTACAAAAGATGTTACTCTATAATGTTAAGTATCCTTTCAAATAAGACAAACTTAATTTTCGTTCCATAGGCACTTTAAAATAATTTAAACGTATAGCTAGGTGAACGTAGTGAAAAGCAGACTATGGTTGGGATAGTATTGATGGTGGTTGTGATAGTAGTTAAGGTAGTGATGGTGATGATGGCGGTGGTTAAGCTGGTTGTACTGGTGGTAGTGATGGTGGTGGTGATAGTGGTGGTGATGGTTAAGGTTGTGGTGGTTGTTGTGATGGTGGTAGTAGTGGTGATGGTACCAGTGACGGTAGAGTATGTGATGATGGTGGTCATTGTGATAATAGTTGTGGTAATAGTGGTGGTGGTGGTGGTGGTGGTGGATAAGGTTGTGGTTGTTGTAGTGATGGTTGTGGTAGTGGTGATATTAGTAGTGCTGGTATAGTATGTGATTATGGTGGTGGTTGTGATAGTGGTGGTGGTGATTGTGGTGATGGTTGTGGTGGTGGTGATGGTAGAGTACGTGATGATGGTGGTGGTGATGATAATAGTGGTGGTAATAGTGGTGGTAATAGTGGTGGTAATAGTGGTGGTAATAGTGGTGGTAATAGTGGTGGTAATAGTGGTGGAAATCATGGTGGTAATATTGATGATAATAACGATGGTGGTTTGTCGTCGTCGTCGTGGTTGTTGTCGGCCCTTTAGCGAACTTATATTATGCATGTTATAAAGAAGTCATTGGTGCCCGAAATAACACGCGACATAAATAGACTTGCTGTAGCTTCTCAAGATTTTTAATCTTCATTATATAATTTTTGTTTTTTACTGAAGCCCGAAACCCTCCTGGTAACGTTTTCTGATTTTGTGTCGGCCTTCTTAAAAACTGAACGACTTTATCGCCGTATGGAAAAAAAGGACTTCTCGAATCTCAGTGAGTATTTGTCAAAGTATAATATTCTTTTTGTTTATAAAAATTTTGTTGTTGTTAATGTTGTTGTTGTTTATGTTTATGGTTATGTTGTTGTTCATGTTCGTGTTGTTGTGGTTTATGTTGTTTTTAATGTTGTTTGTTTTTTTACGTTGCCGTGTTTATGTTGTTTTATCATGGTGCTGGTCGTGATGTTGGTGGTGCTGCTGGTTGTTGCTAGTGGTGATGGTGGTGTTGATGGTGGTTGGTGCTGGTGGTATTGTAATTATGCTGGTGTTGATGTTGATGGTGGTCTGTTGGTGATGGTGGTGTTGTAGTGATGCTGGTGGTCTCGATTGTGTAGTTGGTAGTGTTGGTGTTGGTGTTGGTGCTGGTGGTATGGATGGTGGTGTCAGTGTTGGTTGGCGCTGGTGATGTTGATTGTGCTGGTTGATGCTGGTGATGTTGGTGGTGGTGGTTGGTGCTGGTAGTGTTGATGGTGATGTTGGTGCTGGTGGTGTTGGTGGTGCTGGTGCTTGTATGTTGTTATTATTATTCATGGTTGTTGTTATATATGAGTCGTAGGCGATCTTACTAACATCTACAGTGAGATGCAATTCTGTAACCGAACTTGTTTTCTCAAAGATTATAGATTTGAAGTTTTCAATGGCAGGCGGGACAATCCAGAAGCAGCAATTAAAGATATCGTTGAGATTTCACTGGATAATGTAACCAATCACGACAACTGTACGCCAAACTGTAAGTACGGAAGTTCACTTGTTTATAACATCTGCAATCGAGGACGTTAGCTGTATTTGCAATCATAGGTTTCTCAGGCGTTTTTGGACGTTTTTCTACACATTGGCCAAAGACTCAGGTCTTTTGTCCAATCAGTGTGTAAAGAGTGTGTTTGTTGCGTTTTAGGCATTGTGAAAGTATGTCTTGTGAAGATAAAGAAGATGAGCCTCAACATAACAGTCGGGTAATTCTTTAACGTTAACTCTGTGATTCCTTTTTGATTCGAAAGGAACCGAATATAAGATATGAATATTTTTAAGATACCTTAATACTCAGAAACACGTCCGAACGCTAGGTGGGACTCGAGCTCGCAATCTTGCAAATGCTATGTCTTGGAGTTGGTAAACTTTGTTCAGTTCCGAATGCTATAGCTGGATACTGCAACCAGCGAGCCAATAGAACTCAGATGGTAGACCGAGCTTCTTTTATAATATTTAGACTTGAGAATGAGTCAAACCGTACGTGCTTGTTAGGCTACAAGTCGCATTGTGTATAGTATTTTTCAGTTAAATGTTTTTCTACGTTAGTATAGTGTTTGCAGCTTGAAGTCTGTCATCTGAGTTCTAGTGGCTCAATGGTTAGAGCGTGCTGCTAGAATTCTGAAGGTTATGGATTTGAGTCCCGTCTGGGAG
Source organism: Paragorgia papillata (assembly GCA_035771165.1). Lineage (NCBI taxonomy): Eukaryota > Metazoa > Cnidaria > Anthozoa > Scleralcyonacea > Coralliidae > Paragorgia > Paragorgia papillata. The sequence goes on from JAWNZC010000013.1 coordinate 774,752, forward strand.
CTCACAGTTTCTGAGTTTAACAACTTACGACAGCTTGTACAGCAATAACAAACAAAACTTTACCAACGACATAGTTCAATGCTACTCTGGCTTAAAACGTAGCTTAAAAAGTTACTGTTCATGATCCAACGTTTCGATAATCCGATCTAGTGTCTTCATCATGAGGGGTGATCGTTGTGAAGATGATGAAGACACTAAATGAAGACACTAGATCGGAGTGTCGAAACGTTGGGTCATGAACAGTAACTTTTTAAGCTACGTTGAAAAAACGTTTAAGGCAGAGTAGCGTTAAACTATGTCTTGTTCTTCACCTGGCTGCGTTGGGAGTTTATTTGTTAACGTTAGCTTGTGAACTGCAAACAAATCAACAATAATATCGACGCCATTTTTTAGTTATCGTCAGTTAAACATGAAGCCGAAGAAACTCGTATTATTTTCTACTGCAAATAACAAATTGTAAATTTGAGGAGTCGTCAATACTGTAATGGCTTGTATTATTTGTACGCGTGAAGATGTCGAACTCGTTATATTCCTTTCTTGTTCTTAGAGGAAAAGAATATCTTCTGCGGAGGTCTATTATCTTAGTAGAGATGGTTGTCAATGGGAGACGTGTTACAGAACTTGGAACACAACATGCGATTGTCAAAATTCCTTTGGACCCAAAGGTAGGGGAAGACAAAACAATGTTGTTGTATTTTTTCAAACGTTGTTTGAAAAGCACCATTGTTGTATATTTTTAATTTGTTTTTCAAGTATACTTCACTTTGTTTTATTTCATTCACTTTATTTCACTCCATTTCACTCCATTTCACTTCGCCTCGCTTCGCGTCGCTTCACTTCGCTTCACCTCGCTTCACTTCACTTCACTTCATTTCACTTCATTTCACTCTTCTTTACTCCACTTCAGTTCACTTCACTTCAGTTCACTCCACTCCACTCCACTTCACTTCACTCCGCTCCACTTCACTCCACTCCACTCCACTCCACTTCACTCCACTTCACTGCACTCCACTCCACTTCACTGCACTCCACTCCACTTCACTTCACTTCACTTCTCTTAACTTCACCCCACTCCACTCCACTCCACTTCACTTCATTTAATTTCACTTCACTTATTTAAGTATTATTACATATATTGATTCAAAGGGAGAAATTAGACATGATATGAAGTGTGCGTATTTGGATGCGGAATCTAACAGTACTACAAAGGAATGGAGTGTCAAAGGTGTTGAATTTCATTCATTTGACACAAACAAGAAGATCGCGAAGTGCAAGATCAATCACATGTCAAATTTTGTAGTGTTGTTTGCTGTTGAAGAACCGGTAAGCCTCCTTGATATTATTCTCACTTTGAAATTTACTTCTAAAATTTTGAAATCCCAAAAAGTGCCACAAGCCGGGTTGTTGAGATACCAGTGTGTGGCGAGTGTGACTTCCCTGCGAGCAGAGCCTCCTGTATCCTTGCGAGGCGAAGGAAAGGAAACTCTGCCGAAATCGTGTATTTTCTTTGATGTCGCCGTCGCCCAAGTGTTGTGGCGAGACAAACCAATTCAGTTCCTGTTTCAACAGGTTTTGATACGCACGGCTATATTTAAACGTAAACGTGGTGACTAATATTTGAGCCCAAGTCATAGATCGATGTTGTCAAGTTATTCTGAAGATTCGAACAATTACGAGTAACCTGCGAATACACCCGCCTCGGATATCTATTCTTTTCACAACGAATTCGATTTGCGATAAATTCAAAGATTTCCTATCAAAAGCGAACGATTTTTCAGTCATCAAGCAGGACTTCCTGTTGAATCTTTAAATTGTCGTTTGAATCTTTAAATTGTCGTTTGAATCTTTAAATAGTCGTAACCTAGCAACGTGCGTTTCAAATTTCACTCATTGGTGAGAATGCCTGTTCAACTGTCTGGACATGAAGTCCTGCTTGAAGACAGAAAAATCGTTCGATTTCGATAGGAAATCTTGCAACTTATCGCAAATCGAACTCGTTGTTTTAAGAATAGCTATCCGTTTGCTTTGTTTGGTAAAAACTAGGAATTTAAGACACAAACTGAGCACCATTTAAATCGTATCTGGGCAACCGTCACGCTTGCTCAAATGAAAAAATACGCGATTTCGGCTGTCTCCTTTCCTTCGCCTCGCAAGGGTGCGGGAGGCTCTGCTTGCAGGGTAAGGTGTGGCTGTTCGCGACTTATTTAAGCCACGGCTTGTTTTGCCCCGTATAAAAGGCCCTAATATGACTGCACTACATTTGTACTTTGTGGACACTTTTCTATTTTGGATTTTGTTATCCTGGGGAGACTTCAATTTTATCTCTCACGGTCACCAGGGCTTGCACGTTAGCTGAAAATCTCGAAGCAGGCGAAACTTCAGCTTCTTGATGTAAAATCAGCATGTTATTGCTATGATGTAGTGATACGTTGTCTGGTAATGTCAAGCTTAGTGCCCACTTATTATAATTATTATATGGTTGCTATTTTTATTGTATATACATGTGTTGTAGCTTCCCAAGGATGTAAACAAGGCAGTAAAGAGTATTCGACATTTAACCAAACTGCTGAACAACACTGAATCGTGTAAAAAGATGCCAGAATATTGCAATGTGAGTAAAAAAAGGAAAACCTCAAATTTTGCGTTGTAGCAATAAGTGAAGTGAAGTGAAGTGAAGTGAAAGGAAGTGAACTGAACTGAAGTGAAGTGAAGTGAAGGGAAGTAAGGGAAAGGAAATGGAGAGAAGTGAAGTGAAGTGAAGTGAAGTGAAGTGAAGTGAAATGAAATGAAGTGAACTGAACTAAAGTGAAGTGAAGTGAAGTGAAGTGAAATGAAATGAAGTGAACTGAAGTGAAGTGAAACGAAGTAAAGTGAAGTGATGTGAAATGAAATGAAGTAAAGTAAAGTGAATTGCGGTGAAGCGAAGTGAAGTGAAATGAAGTGAACTGAAGTGAAATGAAGTGAAATGAAATGAAGTGAAATGAAGTAAAGTGAAGTGATGTCAAGTGAAATGAAGTACAGTGAAGTGAAGTGAAGTGAAGTGAAGTGCAGGTTGAACGACCTTCCTATCGTTTTAATTCTCAACATCATTGTTTTGTAGAGAATCTTTGATGATGGAGCAAGAATCGTGAATAACGTCTTTAATAATAATGTTTCCCGAGTATGTTCTTATGGATTTCCAACCTTTGCCTTTTATTAGAAAATTTCACATAGAAAAGCTGAGTCAAAACACAGATGTTTCATTTTCAAATTGGCATTCAAATGATTTAAAGTGCCTATGAAACGAAAATTAAGTTTGTCTTACATATTTTGCAGTTTTTCGTTTCCTTGCTTCGTTCTTGAGATATTTTAGTTTGTTTGATATGCAAATCACACATTTTGACGTCACACGTGCGTAATGAGTTATTGAAAAAGTTATATATCTTTGCTATTATCAAATATAATAATCACTTGAAGATCTGTATGTTTAGTGTTGTGGGCTTAACACTAGCCTGCGCACAGGCCTCCTGTTGCTGTGTCATTACTCGACCGAGTCTAGGTTTCGGATCCGTGTCTGTTTCTGGGGTTTTTTTTGACAGTGACTATGCCCGCAATGCTTACAACTGCACAAATAAATAATAGTGAAGACTTGTAGGAGCGGTCAAAGCACCCGATTTCAATCATAGAAACTATCACATTTAGTTGCGTAGCTTCTCTGCGCAGTTATTTGTCGGCCAGTCACTGCCATGAATTCTTAACTTTTTCGGCTATTTGTAATTTGTGTGCCTATCCGACTACGTCAACTACGATGAACAACACTTTACTTGTTTTCACTTTGGTTTATACGGAGGCGCGGCGCTTCGTCGCTCGTAGAGATCGACTTGTGGCAAGTCTAGCGTGGCGCATATCTTACACAAAACTGGCCAGTACGCCATTTCTTCTAGGTATTGATAATATTACCTTTAGTACGGCTGCAATAACAACTCGCGATCGAATGACGATATCCTACACCAACTACACGCGTAAAAATCTCGCAAGTTGTTACAGCATTGTTGCCTGAACAATGCTGTATGTAACAACTTGTTGACATGTGTGAAGAACATTGATGAATTAACAACATTGTTCATCATTGTTTCAACATGTTGTTACTGCTTGACGAAACAACAACCGTTGTTCACGCATGTTGTAACAAGCGAAGCAGGTTCAATGAACACATTCAATGTTCAATGATTCATTCAATGTTCAATCATCACATTCAATGTTCAATGAGTCATTCAATGTTCATGTTGATACATCAACCATGTTTACCATTGTTGTAACATTGTTGTTCATCGTTGTTATTTCGTCATGCTGTTACAACGTGTTGTATCATGAGCTAGTTTCGAATAGTTTCGTCCGCAAGATTCTTGACTACTTAATGAATGAACACGATAAAGCGACATTCACTGAGAAAGAAATTACAGAAAAATATCTTTCTGGAGATCTATTTCTCGAGGAGATAAACGTATCATATAAAACTATGCGTCAGTACTCGCTCCGCCGTTGGGTTTTAAACACATATAAATTCCAATCATATATAGTTTCAACACTACACTCGCAATTTTGGAGCCAGTCTAGATCAGAATTCAGATGCGTTTTAAATCAGTTGCGGGAGAGTCAGTATTTATGAGCAGCTCAACCCTCTAGTCTTCTTCAAATGCATATTTACAACTTGAAAAAGTTTAATTTCCATATCAAACAAGCTAAACTATCTCAAGAACAAAGCAAGGAAACGAAAAACTGCAAAAGATGTTAAGAGGTTGTGGTGGTTAATGTGGTGGCGATGTTAAGAGGTTGTGGTGGTTAATGTAGTGGCGATGTTAAGAGGTTGTGGGGGTTAATGTGGTGGTGATGTTAAGAGGTTGTGGTGGTTAATGTAGTGGCGATGTTAAGAGCTTGTGGTGGTTAATGTGGTGGTGATGTTAAGAGGTTGTGGTGGTTAATGTAGTGGCGATGTTAAGAGGTTGTGGTGGTTAATGTAGTGGCGATGTTAAGAGGTTGTGGGGGTTAATGTGGTGGTGATGTTAAGAGGTTGTGGTGGTTAATGTAGTGGCGATGTTAAGAGGTTGTGGTGGTTAATGTGGTGGTGATGTTAAGAGGTTGTGGTGGTTAATGTAGTGGCGATGTTAAGAGGTTGTGGGGGTTAATGTGGTGGTGATGTTAAGAGGTTGTGGTGGTTAATGTGGTGGCGATGTTAAGAGGTTGTGGTGGTGATGGCGGTGGTGGTTAAAGTGGTGGAGGTGGTGGTAGTGATGGTGGTGGTGATAGTGGTTAAGGTGGTGATGGTGATGATGGCGGTCATGGTTGTTGTGATGGTGGTAGTAGTGATGATGGTAGTAGTGATGGTAGAGTATGTGATGATGATGGTGGTTGTGATAATAGTGGTGGTAATAGTGGTGGTGGTGGTTAATGTGGTGGCGATGTTAAGAGGTTGTGGTGGTTAATGTGATGGTGATGTTAAAAGGTTGTGGTGTTTAATGTAGTGATAGTAGTGATGGTGGTTAGGGTTGTGGTGTTTGTCGTTCTTGTGGTGTTGATAGTGGTGGTTGTTAAAGTGGTGGTGATGGTAGTGGTGGTGGTTGTGATAGTGGTGATGATAGTGGTGATGGTGATGGTTAAGGTGGTGGTAATGATGGTAGTGATGGTGGTGGTGATAGTGGTGGTGATGGTTAAGGTTGTGGTGATTGTTGTAATGGTGGTAGTAGTGGTGATGGTAGCAGTGATGGTACAGTATGTGATGATGATGGTGGTGGTTATGATAATAGTGGTGGTAATAGTGGTGATGATGGTTCAGGTTGTGGTGGTTGTTGTGATGGTGTTAGTAGTAGTGATGGTAGCAGTGATGGTAGAGTATGTGATGCTGGTGGTGGTTATGATAATAGTGATGGTATTAGTGGTGGTGGTGGAGAAGGTTGTGGTGGCTGTAGTGATGGTTATGGTAATATTAGTAGTGATGGTAGAGTATGTGATGATGATGGTGGTTGTGATGGTAGTGGTAATAGTGGTGGTGGTGATGTGTGGATAAGGTTTTGGTGGTTGTAGTGATGGTTGTGGTAATAGTAGTTGGTAATAGTGGTGGTGATGATGGTGGTTATGGTTGTGGTGGTTGTGGTGATGGTTGTGGTATTGATGATGGTAGAGTACGTGGTGGTGGTGGTGATGGTGGTGGTAATAGTGGTGGCAATAATAGTGGTAATATTGATGATAATAATGGTGGTGCTTTGTCATCGTCGTTGTGGTTGTTGTGTTGGTCTTTTGTTGAACTTATATTAAGCGTGCTATAAAGAAGTCATTGCGTGCCCGAAATAACACGCGATATAAATAGGCTTGCTGTAGCTTCTCAAGATTTTTAATCTTCTTTTTATTATTTTTGCTTTTTACTGAAGCCCGAAACCCTTCTGGTAACGTTTTCTGACTTTGTGTTGGCCTTCTTAAAAACTGAAGGACTTTATCGCCGTATGGAAAAAGACTTCTCGAATCTCAGTGAGTATTTCTCAAAGTATAATATTCTTTTTGTCTATAAAAATTTCGTTGTTGTTAATGTTGTTGTTGTTTATGTTTATGTTGTTGTTCGTGTTCGTGTTGTTGTGGTTTATGTTGTTGTTAATGTTGGGGTTTTTTTACGTTGTCGTAGTTTATGTTGTTTTTTTAAGGTGCTGTTGGTGGTGGTGGTGATGTTGGTGGTGTTAGTGTTGGTGCTGGTTGTTCCTGGTGGTGTTAATGGCGGTGATGTTGGTGGTGGTGGTGTTGATGATGGTTCGTGCTGGTGGTATTGTAATGATGCTGGTGGTGTTGATGGTGGTGCTAATGGTGTTGTAATGATGCTGGTGGTCTTGATTGTGTGGTTGGTGCTGGTGGTGTTAATGATGGTGTTGATGGTGCTGGTGGTATTGATGGTGTTGTTGATGGTGTTGTTGGTAGTGTTGGTGGTGCTGGTGGTGGTGCTGATGGTGGTGCTGATGGTGGTGCTGAAGGTGATGGTGGTGTTGATGGTGGTTGGTGCTGGTGGTGTTGTAGTGATGCTGGTGGTCTTGATTGTGTGGTTGGTGCTGATGGTGTTGGTGCTGTTCGTAGTGTTGGTGTTGGTGTTGGCGCTGGGTGGTGTAGATGGTGGTATTGGTGCTGATTGGTACTGGTGATGTTGGTAGTGTTAGTGTACGTAGTTGTTGCTGGTGGTATTGATGGTGGTGGTGTTAGTGTTGGTGCTGGTGGTATTGATGGTGGTGTTAGTGTTTGTGCTGGTGGTATTGATGGTGGTGTTAGTGTTGGTTGGTGCTGGTAATGTTGTTGATGGTGGTGGTTGGTTTTGGTGATGTTGATGGTGCTGGTTGGTGCTGGTAGTGTTAATGGTGGTATTGGTGGTAGTGTTGATGGTGGTGTTGGTGCTGGTAGTGTTAAGTGTTAGTGTAATTGTTGGTGCTGGTGGTGTTGATGGTGGTGTTGGTGCTTGTGTGTGGTTGTTGTTGTTATTATTCATGGTTGTTATATATGAGTCGTAGGCGGTCTTATTAACATCTACTAGAGTGAGATGCAAAACTGTAACCGAACTTGTTTTCTCAAAGATTATACATTTGAAGTTTTCAATGGCAGTCGAGACAATCCAGAAGCAGCAATTAAAGATACCGTTGAGATTTCACTGGATAATATAACCAATCACGACAACTGTACGCCAAACTGTAAGTACGGCTGCTCACTAAATGTTTATAACATCTGCGATCGAGGACGTTGGTTGTATATGAAATTTATATACATTGGTTTCTTAAACATTTTTGGGAAGTTTTTCTCCCAACTGGCCAATTAGACTCCGTTTTTTTGTCCAATCAGTGTGTAAAGAGTGTGTTTGTTGCGTTTTAGGCATTGTGAAAGTATGTCTTATGAAGGTAAAGAAGATGATCCTCAACATAACAATGGGGTAATTCTTTAACTCTGTGATTCCTTATTGATTCGAGAGGAACCGAATATAAGATATGAATATTTTTAAGATATCTTAATACTCAGAAACACGTCCGAACTCTATGTGGGACTCGAGCTTGCAATCTTGCGAATGCTATGTCTTGGAGTTAGTAAACTTTGTTCAGTTCCGAATGCCAGCCAGATACTCTAACCAGCGAGCCAATAGAACTCAGATGGTAGACCGAGCTTTTTTTATAATATTTATACTTGAGAACGAGTCAAACCGTATGTGCTTGTTAGGCTACAGTTATGTCATTAAGTAATTTTCAGTTAAATATTTTTCTACGTTGGTATAGTGGTTGCAGCTTGAAGTCTGTCATCTGAGTTCTAGTGGCTCAATGGTTAGAGCGTGCTGCTAGAATTCTGAAGGTTTTGTATGGGTTTGAGTCCCGTCTGGGAGCTCACCGTTTCTGAGTTTAACAACTTACGACAGCTTGTACAGCAATAACAAACAACTTTACCAACTTCGAGTTGAAACACTATACTAACGTAGAAACTAACGTTAGCCCAGACTCAGACATAGTTCAACGCTACTCTGGCTTAAAACGTAGCTTAAAAAGTTACTGTTCATGATCCAACGTTTCGATAATCCGATCTAGTGTCTTCATCAGGGGTGATCGTTGTGAAGACGGAGTGTCGAAACGTTGGGTAATGAACAGTAACTTTTTAAGCTACGTTCAAAAAACTTTTAAGCCAGAGTAGCGTTAAACTATGTCTTATTTTTCACCTGGCTGCGTTGGGAATTTATTTGTTAACGTTAGCTTGTGAACTGGAAATAAACTCCACAATAAATAATATCGACGCCATTTTTGAGTTATCGTCAGGTAAACATGAAGACGAAAAAACTCGTATTATTTTCTACTGCAAAAACAAATTGTAAATTTGAGGAGTCGTCAATACTGTAATGGCTTGTATTATTTGTACGCGTGAAGATGTCGAACTCGTTATATTCCTTTCTTGTTCTTAGGGGAAAAGAACATTTTCTGGGGAGTTCTATTATCTTAGTAGAGATGGTTGTCAATGGGAGACGTGTTACAGACCTTGGAACACAACATGCGATTGTCAAAATTCCTTTGGTCACAAAGGTAGGGGAAGAGAAAACAATGTTGTTTGTTCTTTTCAAACGTTGTTTGAGAAGCACCATTGTTGTATATAATTTGTTTTTCAAGTATACTTCACTTCGTTTTATTTCATTCACTTTATTTCACTCCATTTCACTTCGCTTTGCCTCGCTTCGCTTCACTTCACTTCACTTCATTTCACTTTTCTTTACTCCACTTCAGTTCACTTCACTTCAGTTCACTTCATTTCACTTCATTTCATTTCACTTCACTTCACTTCACTTTTCTTTACTCCACTTCACTTCACTTCACTTCACTTCACTTCATTTCACTTTTCTTTACTCCACTTCAGTTCACTTCACTTCACTTCACTTCATTACACTTCATTTCACTTTTCTTTACTCCACTTCAGTTCAGTTCACTCCACTTCACTTCACTCCACTCCACTTCACTTCACTTCACTTATTTAAGTATTATTTTGTTTAATATATATTGATTCAAAGGGCGAAATTAGACATGATATGAAGTGTGTGTATTTGGATGCGGAATCTAACAGTACTACTAAGGAATGGAGTGTCAAAGGTGTTGAATTTCATTCATTTGACACAAACAAGAAGATCGTAGAGTGTAAGACCAATCACATGTCAAATTTTGCAGTGTTGTTGGCCGTTAAAGAACCGGTAAGCTTCCTGGATATTATTCTCACTTTGAAATTTACTTCTAAAATTTTACCCCCAAAAGTGCCACAAGCCGGCCTGTTGAGATACCAGTGCATGGCGGATGTGACTTCCCTGCGAGCAGAGCCTCCTGTATCCTTGCGTGGCGAAGGAAAGGAGACTCTGCCGAAATCGTGTATTTTCTTTGATGTCGCCGTCGCCCAAGTGTTGTGGCGAGACAAACCAGTTCAATTCCTGTTTCAACAGGTTTTGAATCGCACGGCTATATTTAAACGTAAAAGCGGTGACCAATATTTGAGCCAATGTCACAGATGTTGTCAAGTTATTCTGAAGATTCGAACAATTAGCACGCTTACTCGTACGAGTAACCTGCGAATACAGCCAGCCGCCTCGGATATCTATTCTTTTCACAACGAGTTCAATTTGCGATAAATTCAAAGATTTCCTATCAAAATCGAACGATTCTTCAGTCATCAAGCAGGACTTCCTGTTGAATCTTTAAATAGTCGCAACCTAGCAACGTGCGTTTCAAATTTCACTCATTCGTGAGAATGCCTGTTCAATTGTCTGGACACGAAGTCCTGCTTGATGACGGAAAGATCGTTCGATTTCGATAGGAAATGTTGCAATTTATCGCAAATCGAACTCGTTGTTTTAAGAATAGCTATCTATAAAGACAGAAACTGAGCACCACTGCATAAGGAAATTAAATTGTATCCGGGCAACCGTCACGCATGCTCAAATGAAAAAATACACGATTACGGCAGTCTCCTTTCCTTCGCCTCGCAAGGATACAGGAGGCTCTGCTCGCAAGGTAGGGTGTGATTGCCTCCGCTCAAAAAGAAAAGCAAAAACAAGAAACGCAGCCTTTAAAGTGGTTCTCTGATGAAAATATTGTTGGTAATGTTTCTTCATAATTCTAAAGATATTGTGGTAGTTGGTAATCGTGCAAAGTTTATTTTACGTGCGAAGTTTGTATTTTGGAGCTCCGCCATTAAATTGGCCGTGTTTGAGATGAATGAGTTGAGGAGAACTTATGACGTCATAGACTCAACAAAAACAAAAGATCATTGTTGTTGTCAACAAAAGGGTCATTGTTGTTATTGAGGCTATGACGTCATAAGCTTTCTCGACTCGCTCTTCTCAAGCTCGTCCACTTTAATGGCGGCGCTCCAAAATACAAACTTCCCACGTAAGATATCACCTTTTCTTCAACGAATTTTGAAATGAAACTTTGCACGTTTACTAACCACCAAAACATCTTTGGGATTATGCAAAAACATTGCCAACAATATTTTCATCAGAAAACCATTTAAAGTTTTTTTCCGTTTGTACAGCTTGTACAGCAAAAACAAACGTAAAAAATCTTTACCAACTTCAAGCTGGAAAAATTACTACTAACATATATAAAGAACTGAAGCTTTTGTCGGCAAATGATGCTCAACCTTGACTTTGTTGGCAAATATCTTTAATAATTTTGGTCGTTAAAGGGCAATAGCACTAAAAATTAAGTTTGTCTAATTTGAAAGAACGCATAAAATTGTAATAGAACATCCTTTACAACTTCTCCATACTTTACAATCTCTCTTCGTTTTCAAGATATTTCAATTTGTTTGATATGTAAATGAGATGGTCTCTGACGTCAGGTGTGGGGTAAAATATTTTCACATGTAGCAAAACCAGTTATATCTCTAAGTTTGTTCAGCGAAATCATATGAAACTGTGCACATAAAAACTCCTTGCGACGCTGAACATTTCATGTTAGATATGTAAGTGATTTTGCTCTGAATGAAAATATTTTATCCCACTCCTGACGTCAGAGACCATCTCATTTACATATCAAACAAATTGAAATATCTTGAAAACGCAGAAAGATACGAAAAAGTTGTAAAAGATCTTCTATTACAATTTTATGAGTTCGTTCAAATTAGACAAACTTAATTTTTAATGCCAATCCCCTTTAAAGGAAGGCTGTATTTGCCGCTGTGATTGTCAGATTCTGAGCCCACAATGCTATTATCTGTAGTTTCTGGAGGTATTATCTGTAGGGAAAAGGACTTATCATGCATGTGCTGACGTCATCTATTCAGCTAAGCAAAGCGAAGAAAACCGCGGGAAAGAAGCAACTGTCTTTGAATTGCGTATTTTGAACGTTTTTTCGTTTTGGGAGAGTGATTTTCTTTACATTTTCAACTGAATTATACATTGAAAATGTATAATAAAACAATTATTGAATTCGACTTTTTTTGTATCAAGAATTATCAAGGTCTCAGATCGCATTATCAGCCTGACAGCCTTTGGCTTCGGCAGATAACACAGACTTCAACTTTGATAATTCTTGATATCAAAAAAGTCTCATCCAATAATTGTTTAATATCTGTTTTTTAAGTGTGGATGAAGTGAAAAACTCGTTGGCATTTTTGTTGTTTCAATGAACAGAGAAGCATGGTAGGACATTCACTGAAAATGTTAAGAGAATCTGGTGTATAGTGTTCAGTTCAAGGGCGACGCATCTAGGGGGGCTAAGCCCCCCTAGACATGGCAACAAGATGATGTTTTTGAAAAGGAATACTACTTTCCAAACACAAGAAAAATTTTAGATTCTGTTCAAAAGTGCTCTTAAAATGCAGGAAAGGCCATTTTAGAGCCCCAAAATTTGGGGGGAGCACGCCGCAGGACATGTCAAAGTTTACGACGACGCCTCTTTAGCCGGTGGTTTTGCCCCCAGCCCCCCTACTTTCAAAGATGTTCCGCCGCCACTGGTGTTCACACTATTGACTATTCAATTTTGCCGTGGCTAGGTTTGTTTTCGGTAAAAAGTTTGGCTCTCGGTGACAAATTTTCAGTGAGTGCTTCTACCACGATGCTCATATATACTAGAATTATCTCCCCATGCTCGACTTTCGCGACAGCCGAACGTGGTTGCATGACTTTTGCGTTCTGATTACACACTTTTAAAACCTGACTTGCTTTATACAACAGACTTCTGACGGGCACAAGTTTGCACTGGATCTTATAAGTTATATTGGCTGTGGCCTGACGTTGTTAGCTGTGGTCGTTACCTTGGTTATATATCTGATTTTCCGGTATGTATTATAGTTTGGATGTAGATAGTTTTTACTTTTCTCTTTTTCCTGATACTATCTTGACTAGACCGGCATCGGATCCACCCTTCTGAAAATTTCACATGTTTTTCACATGGGATTCATATGTGATCACATGCATCACATTATTTTTTGTGTTCACGTGCTTTTAACACTGACTTATATATAACTGGACTGCGGGTACTCTGTATCAATGACTGACAAAAGGTGACCGATCCATGCACGATGGCGTGCCTTCTCCCACAGTAGTAACCGCTTGTCTTTTTTGACTGACTGGATTGATATCGGACTGCGGACTCGCTTGAGCCCACTATCAGATAAACGTGTTGGACAGGATAAGATCAGCTGATGCTACCTATAGCTCAGTGTTTTCACGTACTGTATGGAAGAGTTAATTACCGAGAACCGAGGCTTTTAGACAAATACTTTATTTCGATAAAAGCCGAGGTTCGAGGTAACTAACTGACTTATTTAATAGTCGAGGAGGTTTTCTAAAAAGCATATCAATATACACTTAATGTCTGCTCGCGAGGGAAACAGTTAGTTTTGTTTTCCCGAGAGTCTCTATGTTTCCCGAAACGAGTCGAGGGAAAGCAAAATAAATGTTTCCCGAGGGATCAGACTATTGTTATATAGCTTGAGTTTCGCTGAATAATTTCGACGTTTATCAACTCGGGAAAGTACACAAAAGACCAAAAAAATTACGCCTGGCTTCGTAATTTCAGTTCAACTAAACATGCAAATATGAGTCTCAGAACAAAAGAACAGCAATACATTTCTCCAATTAATATTCACACATGCTTTGATCAACACCTATAAATAATCTTATTTGTACCAAACAAGCTTTTGTTTATAGGATACCGTGAAGAGTTCAAAGTTCTGGCGGCCAACAATTGCAATGTTATTGACCAAGTGGACAATAAGTTTTCAATTGTTGCCCGCTTGGTCGTCATTGAAATTTAGCTAAGGTTATGTGACCACAAACCAACCAATGACAGTCACCGTTTTATCCAGCAAAACTCTAGCTATACAACAAGTAATAGATAAAGCCCGAGAACGAGGGCTGTATGATCGCATACAGCCCGACGTTCGAGGGTTTTATTTGACTTATTTCATGATTGAGGAGGTTTTCCAACAAAGTTTTGCCTATTTTTTCCCACCTTGGACAAAGATTTTCCTAGTTTTTTCTTCATTTCTTATCTAATTAGTATTCATAGGGCTGCATGCTATATACAGCCCGTGGGACATCAAAGAAAACCGACTCAATCATGAAATAATTACTATATATTGCACTGTTGACCGGGGCAATATCTAGATATTGCCCTGTTGACCTGGGCAATATCTATATATACAACCCTTGAATTTTTAATTATTGGTTCTCTTGGGATGTATCGATACATCTCTAGAAAGAACAAAGAAAACCGACTCAACTATTAAATAAGGTTCAGATGTGGAATCATTTCACGTGTTCAATCTTACATGTGGAATTTTCATGAGAATTAGTCGGCTGATTGCTGATGAGACACCCCAAAGAGATCATATGCAATATACATTAGAGGGAACAAGAGGACCCTGGTTATCTTTAATATTATATGTCTTGAATTACTTAATCTTGTCTGTGTTGTATTTTGATCTTGAAGCAAAGATGCACCAATATTTTCTGTGGATCAAAACATTGTGCATGTTCATTTGATGGTCTCTCTGGCGCTTGTTCAGATCGTTTTCCTGGCTACACTTGGAGTAAGGACGTCCCCAGTAAGTTATCTCTTTGGATAGTATGAGATGGGTGGGTGTTTGGTTGGGTCGGATAGATAGATCGAATGCATGGATGGATAGATTGGTGGATAAGTGGGTGGAATATGATAACTCGAAATATAATAAGGTTGGATATACTGCCGCAACGTGGAACGTAGAAGTCTAACGTTTCGAGCGAAGGCCCTTCGTCAGAGAGAAACGTGGATGGATGCATGGATGGATGGATAGGTGAATGGGAGGGCTTATGGATGGATGGATGGATGGATGGATGGATGGGTGGATAAATGGATGGATGAATGGATATATGGATGGATCGAGGGGATGGACGGATGGATGGATGGATGGATGGATGAATGGATGGATGGATGGATGGATGGATGGATGGATGGATGGATGGATGGATGGATGGATGGATGGATGGCTGGATGGATGGATGGAAGGTCTTGATGAATGGATGGATGGAGGGGATGGATGAGTGGGTGGATAAGTGGATGGGTCAATGTGTGGATGGGTAAGTGGATTAATGGGTGAATTGATGAATTGGTGGGTGGATGGGAGTGTGGGTCATTGGATAGATGAATGGGTGGTTGGTTGATTGATTGGTTGGTTGGTTGGTTGGATGGGTGAATGAATGAATAACTGCGTGGATAGATGGTTGGTTGGATGGATGGATGGATGAAATTACTTTAATGTTGTAGTTTGTACACTGCAGCAGAATGATGATGATGTGGGTATATTTCTAAGTCTATGTTTTAAGTCTTAAAAAATCTTTTTATTTCCTGAATAATTACTAGAACATCTTGTTTCTTTTTTCCCCTTCTAGGTTGGCTGCAAGATCGTCGCGGTATTGCTTCATTATTTGCTCATGGCTTCCTTCTGCTGGATGCTTCTCGAAGGCATTCTTCTTTATCTCAAAATTGTAATGGGCTTTGAGGGCGAAAATATCGATTTGAAGAAATTCTATATTTTTGGTTGGGGTAAGGCAGCAGTATACATTCTACTTTGTCTCCAATGTAACAAGGTCAACCCTAAAATGATAAGTTGTTTTTTTTTCTGCAGTTTTTCCGGCGATTATTATTGCTATTCTTGTCGCTGTTGTTGTTCCATTGGATAAGATGGATGATGTCTATGGAAATGGGTTGGTGATGTTATTTAGCAATTAAGAGGAGAATTTTTTCTCTGTCGCCTAACATACACTCAAAACTAAAGTAATGTTTAGTGATGGTATCAACATTAATTCACAAATATGGAAAATACGCATCTCCGACATATTTCTCAACATCCAAATGTATTTAAAAGGGTTGTTGAATGTACAAGCTAGACTAAAATGCTAAAATAAAAGAGGTTTTGAGTGGGGAACCAAAACGAAAATGTTGTTTGAATTTGAGGCAACTTTGTTTTGTTGATTGCAGTAAATATTTCGGATTCAATATATATACCTACATTTATAATTATGGAAAATATGTATATACCTTTGATATTATTAATAAGCAAGAGCATGTTTTTCATGATTTGTTCTCTCTTAATTCCAAGGTGTTTTTTGTCTCCCGAGAAGAAAATTATTTGGATTCTTCTTACCCCATCTGCCATTTGTGTAGTGGTGAGTGTGAATGCAGTAACGTATAATAATTATGTAAGGATCAAAGCACTCACGTGAGTCAGTGTTTTATTACATCCACGGGTGAAATAAAGTGTGCTGCGTAGGCAGTGTTGAAATACAAATCGAAATATAGTAAGGTTTGAGTACTGCCGAAAATATTGATCGTAGTCTCTAACGTTTCGCGGCGAAGGCCCTCCGTCAGAGTGAAACCCGCCCTTTGCCAGAGAGAAACGTAAAGAGTGTAAACAAACAACGATTCTCTATGACGAAGGGCCTTCGCTCGAAACGTTAGAAACTAATACGTAAGTATTAAACTAATACGTAAGTATTTTCCTACAACCTTCCGAATGCCAGCCGGACGCTCTCACCATTGAACCACTGGAACTCGGATGGTAGACCGAGGTTGTTTTATGGGAACTAGTCAAACCATACGTGTGTCACAAGTACCAACTTCAAGCTGAAAACACTAATAACAAATTACTATTCCTTTTTCAATTTTAATCTCGCAAACTTAAATGCGACACGTGATTCTTTCTTTTTTAGCTCAATTTGTTCGTTATTGTTGCTGTATTGCGTGTGCTGTTAACCTTATCCAATGACGACACCCGCAAAGCAAAAGCAAAGTAAGTGTTACATATCCCATGTAGTGTTTGGTCAGAGCTTGACCTATATATAGGAAAAGGTGGAAAACTATACTGAGTTTCTAGCAACGAAATACTGACCCGTTTACGCGATCTTTATTTAGTATTTGTTGCTAAAAATCTTAGCAGTTTACCATCTTTTCACTTTGCCCTATTTAAAACACTGCATGCTTACGCAGCACTTCACGTTTTCATCTATATGAGTGGATCTTTGTTGGTCAATCTCGTACCCAGAGCCTGCGATCCTTCAGTAACAAGGAACGGAGGCTCTGGGAAACTCCGATGAAAAAACCCAACTAAATTGGGTTTTTGTTCCCAGTCCTCTGGTTCCCAGTTCCCTATAATTTGTTACTGTCATGGACGATCTTTAGCTTGTTCGAAGAGCAGGGAAAATATTTGTTTACCGATAAAGAATGGCCAACTATGTTTTACAGAGCTCTTGACAAAGCGTTGCGACAAATGGTCTTTCTTAGCTTTTCTCTAAATCGTCAACCGGACGATTAGACGAGAGTGTTTTATACACTGCAAAACCTCCAATTCTTGTCAAGATAATTTTTCTTGTTTTGAGATTTTATTTCTTGTTTTAAGATATTTAATCTTGTTTTAAGACAAAATATCTTGTCAAGAAACCGCAGTAAGATTATTATCTTGCAAACGGGACAAGAAAATCTTAAAACAAGTATTTTTTTCTTAAAACAAGTTTTTGGGAATTTGCAGTGTATGTCCGCGTCGCCGTCGGCAAGGAATCTCTCTCAAGCTCTCTCTCTCTCTCTCTCTTCACTGTACCTAGGTACCAGTCTCATCATATACGCGCGTGCTTCAGGCCGACGGGACTAGGCAGGGTGTGGTAGATTAGCAGTAACGCTTGACGTGTAAAATCGTCTGACGTTAGACAGAGTAAACGGATAAAATTGTCCTGGAACAACAATGTGCGCACGAA